>OX422186.1:9005836-9173336 GCA_949130485.1 Agelas oroides | reverse complement strand
GTTGTGCAGGCGGGGAGAGCCTGGTATTTTTCCTCACGTGAGCAGCATCAAGGGTAGAGAGGGGGTAGAGAGACCTCAATTGTGTGTGGGCATACCCGAAGATATAGAAAAGCAGAAAGAGTGAAGGTAGTGGGTGACTTACTTCATATAGCTAGCTAGCGAGGAGCATATATCCTACACCTCATTGGTCAAGCATTGAGTGTATAGTTGGATGAACAGCGTGTAAAACGTTGCCTTTCTGTTCTAAAAATTCTGCATCTTTCCCTTTCCAATTACGTCATGCTCACATTAGAAAAGATACCAGGCTCTCCCTGCATATTCGCGTTCTGGTGTGAGGGAGCCTGGAAACGAGGCTAATAATTATGAGTACACTGTATTAGAGCACTGCAAGTTAGTTTTGTTCCTGCAACAACAAAACCCCATGCAAGGTAGAGGTGCAGCCTGGGTATGAGACCAATTCCCATAAGTATATATTTTTGCAAGTATATTATGCACACCAGGTGAACACACCAAAAAGTTTAGGTATTCAAGCAAAAGCACAGAACACATGTGAAGGTCTACATTTTCTGTTTTTCCACATACAAGCCAACATGCACGATGTGATAAAGAATATAATATTTCCTGTGTGACCAGGTGAGTGATTAGTAGGGACATACCCATGCATGTAGTTTTGTAACACTGTGCTGTATAGTGTCGTGAACTCAAAACTCTCCCTCAAAACTCAAAACTCTCCCTCTTCTTCCCCTTCTCCTTGCCAGGCGCTTCCCTCCCTGGCAGAGACAAGTGATGTATGTGGATACAGACGAGGACAATAAGTAGGTCAACATACATGACAATAGTGTACTCCTATGACATAGCAAAGCCTCATTCGCAGACTTTCTGATTCCCCACACCATTCTGCATGGGTGCCGGCTTGAAATGAGGCGAACAACACTGCATGATGTTCTATTTGCAAGCAACTTATATTGTGTTGGCCTCATTCCGAGCCCCCCACTCCCATTCCACTCTCTGTTGCAGTATGGGAATCTGCAGCAACTGAAATTTGGACATAAATTTCACCATATATGGTAGCCTTGGATTGAAACCTCATGCACACATAATACTTCATCCTCTGCTCTGTTTCAGAAAGCCTTGCCCTGAGAGGCAGATTCATGAGAGTGTGGATGCCTTTCAACACTGTAAGAATGAGCTTGCTCAAGGCGTGAGAGACACACTCAGTACAAGAAAACAGTAAGTACCCTAGCTAGCTGTAGCCTCGTACCCAGGAGGCTGGGTACCAGGCTACCCTAGCTGTTCTGGTGAGTGTACGTACATGTACGTAACTCATGTACGTACACTCATGTCGACTCAGATCTCTCAAGTTCAAACTGTATCGTACCTTAGGGGGGAAAGTGAGGTTGAATGCTCACTATAGTCTATAGTTCCCTGACTGCTGTGGGGATAGCTGAGCTAGTCATGATGTTGATATAATTGACAGGCCAGAGGATGATATCCAATCTGAGTGCATAATTGTTAATGCTGTGGTCCACTTGCCACAGGAATTATCTTTTTGGTCAAATGGCTACACAGCAAAAAAACTTTAACAGCATCTGTTTGTTAAAAAGCTGTAGTTTAAGTCACGACAATAAAGTTACAATAAGTTAACAAAACATTGATTCACACAAAGATGTGTTAATTGTACCAACTAATGCTTCATTTAATTAAGCAGTCATTCCTTCCTTCATGTCATTAAGCATTCATTCCTTCCTGTCATTA
The DNA here is from genome assembly GCA_949130485.1 of Agelas oroides. NCBI lineage: Eukaryota > Metazoa > Porifera > Demospongiae > Agelasida > Agelasidae > Agelas > Agelas oroides. The sequence goes on along the minus strand of OX422186.1, from coordinate 9,171,581 downwards.
AGCATTCATTCCTTCCTGTCATTAAGCGTTCATTCCTTCCTTCCATGTGTAGACACCTGCAGAAACACCTTGTGGCAAAGCTACAGGCGCTTCCTCTCAGAGTAGGGGCGGGGATTGCAGAGAAGTGTTTAGAGGAGATGAGGGAGAGAGCGTACCAGGCTAGCTGTGAGGAGATGGATGGAGAAGAGAAGGAGAAACCAGCATGGTTAGGGTGTGAGAGTGTGTGAGGATGTGAGAGTGTGTGAGAGTGTGTGAGAGTGTGTGAAAGTGTGTGAGGATGTGAGAGTGTGTGAGGATGTGAGAGTGTGAGAATGTGTGAGGGTGTGAGAGTGTGAGAATGTGTGAGTGTGTGAGGATGTGAAGGTTAATCCTTCGCTGTCAATTTAAACTTGAGTGTGTCCTGTTCTGACACATGGAGGGTAACATGACCTTAGAGTCCAACTGCCAAAGAGGCAGTCCTTATTACACTGCAGTCTCTTCTCTCTCTCCAGGTACGTTTATCTTGAGAAGGAATTGAATGGTGTGTGTGAGCCAAGGAAGGATGCAGAGGTAAAGGAAGCACTGGAGAAGCTACAGCAGTTTGTCTGTGTGGACAACAACACCATCCATCATGTCATTGTAAGCATAGAGACCATACCAACTAACCCCACAGTTAGACCATACACGCATACTGCACTTAATTTACTATTTTTTACTATGTTTGTTCATTTTATTTCTGCACAGGAAAAGTTGTGCTTGCTTGTGATGTCACTGCCGGTCAATCATCTTTGTTTGCAGCCGGTAATCAGTGCCATAGAGGTTAGCAGTGTTGACAATAGCCATGTAGCCAGTTACGTAGGCTCTAGCTTGCATTTCTGCAAGTACGTTAACCCAGGGAGTGTGAGAGCCTGGGTATGAGTGAAGCTAGCTAGTGCAGCAATATGTGTGCAGTCTGCAGCAGATTGATGTGTATATAACTATGTTCACACACACACACACACACACACACACACACACACACACACACACACACACACACACACACACACACACACACACACACACACACACACACACACACACACACACACACACACACACACACAAACACACTAGTTTGTCCTGGAGCACATTCTGAAGGCCCCTCCCCAGCTGTACTCCCAGTGGCTGGACCTGAGACAGCTTCCACACATCCCCACTGAACTCCCCCAACATGCCTATGTATTTGACATGTCTCTGTAACTAGTTGCCAGAGAACCTACATTTTTGCTCTGGAAATGATTGTTGTTTTGCTCAAAAATTTTGGAAATGACCGACCTATGTGGAGGAAAATCCATCGATCATTTTGTTGTAAGTAAGCATACATGTAGCGCATGGTCGGCCGGTCAAACTACATGTAGGTCAGACGTACGTACTTGACGTCATGTCTATGACGTCTATGCGTTTATTTGACCTTTAACCTATGACCTAAGAACTGTTCATCATGGCGGAGCCTGTCTCCACCGGTAACACCGCTAATGGAGACGATCCAGTGTGTTCTCGTTGTCACGCGACGTCCAGTCTAATGTGGCACCGTGGGGAGGAGGGAGAGGTTGTGTGTTTGGGCTGCCACAGCGCTGAGAAAAGCTCGAAATCCAGCACCGTGTCAGAAACCTCCTCACAGAACGGCCACTCAGCTAGCAACCAAGGGAGTACCCCACCCAGACGCAACACTCGGTTGAGAGACAAAGGGAGTAGGACGAAGCAGAGTAAAGGAGGTGAGAAACAGCGTGTTTCTAGCCTCCCAGGAAGCGGTAGCCGGGCTCAGCAGATGAAGAGCAGGAGAACGATACTCAAGCAGAGGCCAGTGAGAGCGGCCAAGTCACAGCCAACCATTGTGACCAGTGACTCAGTGATTCACAAGGTGGGCTATGGAAAGGAGCTTCTGATTAGCTGCCCGCAACATTTTGGTGACATCAATGCAATGTGCCTAGTGACTATTTTGAGGGGTAGCCAACAGAAATGTGAGAGGCTTACATGTATCTATGGTTCAAGTGCTTCTCACCATAGCCTCATACCCAGGCCGTTTGTAGTGGCCTGGGTACGAGACCATGGCACTCCATGCACCTTTGTAACTCCTATTTCCATCAGACCTACTCTCATTTTAGGCACCTGAAATTTAATGACCTCATGAGAGTTGATGTAGACAGGGATGAACTTGGCATGAAGCTTTAGCTCTAGAGGAAGGAAAGGAATGGAACTCTTATCACTGAGCTGAGATGAGAGTGGATCAGGTGGAAACCTGTATGAAGCCAAGTGTCAACTACATTATGTGTGAGTCTGTGAGGGTGAGTTGGTGTACTGACAGCTGCTCCCCCCCCCCCCCCCCCCCCCCAGGGCACCACATATGACGCCGGTGACATTGTGTCTGCGTTGGACAGGGATGGAGGGGTGTACTACGCCATTGTGAGGGGCTTCCTACAAGACCAGTATGCTGCCAAGTATGCCACCCTGACATGGCTGCTGCCCACACGACCCAACCCCTCATACTTTGACCCCTCCATCTTTGTCATCGGTAAGTAAGCAACAACTATGAACAGTTCCACGAGCTTTTTACTCATTATCATCTAGCATCTTTGTAGCTTTGTTTCCAGTCCCTTTGGATGAGCTTGGGAAGTCACTGCAGCTTAGCTATAATGGGGCCCTAATGTAGAGCGTAACACCCAGCTACAAGAGCGCATAAGAACGGGCGGCTAGAGTAAGACCGTGTAACTACGTAAATTTGAAACTGGTTGGAATTATTGAACCATACTAAAAATAGTAACACGTACTGCGCAGCTGCGCGTAGACATAAGCCGTTGTTGCTAAGCATGTGCCTAGTGTTCTATTTTTAGTAACAGTTCAATAATTTTGACCGGACTACGGGCTTCTATTGGAGTTACACGCTCTTACTCTAGCCGCCCGTTCTTATGCACTCTTGCCAGCTATTATCAGTGTAGAGCATATACCATATAGCTAGAAATTTTCGAGGATTAAAATTTTCGCAGATACCCCTTCGACAAACTTTTCGCGATTTAATTTTTGAGGATGGCGTACGTACGTATGGTTTGCCCCGTCCGAGGGTAATTTTCGAGGTTAAAATTTTCAAGGTTTGATGCGAATCCGCGAAAACCGCGAAATTTTAGTCCTCGAAAATTTCTAGCTATACGGTATTTGCAGCTTGATACTGGTATGGCTAAAACAAACCTCCTTCAAAGCAGATGACTCCTTCACCCAGCCCAGTGAACTGTTTTTTTGGTATTCCATGACTATGTGGATGTTGTATCTTTCTCTTGTACCAAAGGTCCTGAGGAGGACAGTCCATGGTCAATGGAAACCCTTGAGTTTGTCTGTCACTCTCCTCGCTCACTGCACTTCCAGGCCTCCTATCTGCATGACATAGAGCAAGCAGAACTGTGGAAGGGAGGCCAGAGAACACACTAGTCTCACAACTTTTCCCTTGTCACACTTTCAGTCACTACACAATTCAAGTGTTCCAGTTCCATCTTCTCTAATCATCAGTCTCTGAACCCCCCTCCCCCAAACTCCTGCCTGTAAGAGATCTCACAACTCACTATCTGTCCACATCACACTTTCAGTCACTTCATGCAGTTCATGCAAGTGCATTTCATAAATCCATCCGTTCCTGAAGCCCCACCCCCTCCAAACTCCTGCCTGTACAACATTATTAATTTTTATGACAATGTTTACACAATCATAGTCTAAAAAATAAAGGAAGCAAAAACCGCTTAGAGCATTTCAAGCCTTCAGCACTTCTGCATGATGTTTGATATGATCACCAATGAAAGTGGATACAAAATAGTAGCTGTGATCGTAACCCTCCTGCATTCGAAGGACGACGGGAATCTTCTGCTCACGGCAACTCTCCACAAAGTTCTCTGGAAGTAGTTGGCCCTCCTTGAGGAAGGAGTCCTCTTTGCCCTGATCGATGAGGATGTAGGAAAATGGAGGCCCTTTGTAGCTCTTTACAAGTTCTGTTGCATCCCAGTCCTTCCAATTCTCCCGGTTTGAGCCAAGATACCCTGAGAAAGCTTTTTGTCCCCACGGACAGTTGATAGGGTTGCAGATTGGAGCAAATGCAGACAAGGATTTGTACATTGTTGGGTTTTTCAGAGCACATATGAGGGCGCCGTGACCACCCATGCTATGTCCAAAGATACCACATTTTTCTGGGATGACCGGAAAATTACTTGACACGAGAGAGGGAAGTTCCCTAGTGACGTAAGAATACATATTGTAGTTTGTCTTCCATTTCTCCTCGGTTGCATCCACATAAAATCCTGCTCCAGTTCCAAAATCCCACGAGTCGTCTTCCCCTTCGATACCACAGCCCCTAGGGCTGGTATCCGGTGCCACAATAGCCAATCCGTGCTCAGCAGCATATCTCTGTGCGCCCCCCTTCCCAATGAAATTTTGCTCTGTACATGTCAGTCCGGATAGCCAGTACAGCACCGGAACCCTGCTAGACTCTACCTGCGGTGGAAGGTAGATGGAAAACTTCATTGCACACTTGAGCACCTCGCTCTGGTGCTCGTACACGCGCTGGAAGCCGCCAAAACTCTTGTAGCTGGACACAACCTTCAGTGCAGCCATTTTTACTTTTTTTTTGCTCGTTGACGCATGCGCAGAGTTACTAAAAAGCGAGCACGTGGTCGGCGAACTTCCAGGCCAGCTAGCTTTGTGCGATCTCGTAAGTTTCTCTGGTTTCTCTGACCACTGAGTTGATAGTTAAATTCTCTTTTTTTTTCTTTAGATATCTTTAAACCCTTTGTGGCAATCCTTGACTCACGCTCCAAAGATGGGCAGGGAAGATAGGTCGACGTGGAAGTCCAATTATTTCATTCGACTGTTGGTGAGTGGTGCGTGTGTGTGTGTGGTTCGTCATTAGAGATGGGCAATATGATACTACCATTGTTGATGCCATTGATATAGATGCTGATTAGTCTTGAGAAGCCAGTGAGATTATCGCTACGTGAGACTAGATACTGATAGATTGTAATCCTTGGTTCAATGCTTAGGTAGCATGGCATAGTTAGCATCCATGGGGTAAGAAATAGTGACGTGAACAAGGATGAAGAGCCTCATGAAAAACATTGTTTAAAGTGTTTTGATAATCGACCTAGTCCATCAAGCCAGCATCTCTCACCAGAAAGTGAGAGAGGATGAGAGAGGGTCTGGCTTGATAGACTATAATCAACCAAAAAATGCATCTTAGATTTGGAAAGGGGGAAGGAGAAGCCAGTGTTGGATTGTATTGCTAGTTTACCCTCCTCTGTTGATCATCAGGTGTGTGTGTGTGTGTGTGTGTGTGTGTATGTGTGTATGTGTGTGTGTGTGTGTGTGTGTGTGTGTGTGTGTGTGTGTGTGTGTGTGTATGTGTGTGTGTGCGCCTACCTGTTGGTTGTCATTATTTTATGTGTGTGTGTGTTTTGGGTTCACCAATTTATGATGAGATAGAAAAAGGTTCTATTCTCAAGGTTGCAGATGATGATCCAATGGATAACAGTCAAAAGAGCTGACAAACTAACTCTGCTGAAACATTCCATTGCTGCCTTCCTTCTGATGCAACCTTGTGATAAGAGCTTTCTCTAACTCAGCCATAAGTCTTACTTCCTCTCTCCTATCCTCTAGTCTCTTTTTGACGAATATCCCAAAGTCTTTCTTGTAAATGTGGACAACGTAGGTTCCAAACAGATGCAGCAGATTCGTATCTCTCTGCGTGGGAAGGCAGTGATCCTCATGGGCAAGAACACAACCATCCGGAAAGCTATTCGAGGCCACCTTGATCAGAACCCCAACTTGGAGAAGGTCATTCCCCACATCCGGGGCAATGTCGGGTTTGTGTTTACCAAGGAGGACCTGAATGATGTTAGGGAAATCATTGAGGCAAACAAGGTTCGTCACGCAGTTTCTTCCCTATCACACATGTATCCTTGTATATCCTCTGATGGTCAAGCTAAGATGTGCCTGAACTGGAATTGAAGAGAGAGACACACACACACGCATGCACACACAGGTGGCAGCACCAGCGAAAGCAGGAGCTCTGGCTCCCATTGATGTGTTTGTCCCTCCTGGCAACACTGGCCTTGGCCCCGAGAAGACGTCTTTCTTCCAGGCCCTCTCCATTGCCACCAAGATCTCCAGGGGAACTATTGAAATCCTAGTAAGGACATCATGTGTTGTATTATCTCACTGGTCCCTTTCATTCTCTCCTCCTACCCCGTCTCTCCCACCCCTCTCTCCTCCTACTACCCCTCTCTCCTCCTATCCCATCTCTCCCACCCCTCTCTCCTCCTGCCCCATCTCTCCCACCCCTCTCTCCTCCTACCCCATCTCTCCCACCCCTATCTCCTCCTACCCCATCTCTCTCACCCCTCTCTCCTCCTACCCCATCTCTCCCACCCCTCCAAAGAGCGAAGTACATTTGATCAAGAAAGGAGAAAAAGTCGGAGCCTCCGAGTCTACCCTGCTCGGCATGCTCAAGATCTTCCCATTCTCCTATGGCCTCAAGATCCAACAGAGTGAGGCAATCTTCCCTCTCTCCTCAATAGATAACCTATGAGTGTTGGTTTATATGCCCACACATGCACACATGCACACACGCACACACGGCACACACACACACACAAGTCTACGACAGCGGTGCAGTCTTTGACCCAAGTGTTCTGGACATTTCTGAGGATGACCTTTTGAAGAGGTTCATGGAGGTCAGTAGCCTCGTACCCAGGCCACGTGGGAGGAGGGAAAAGTGGCCTGGTATCCACTGTTTGCGTATGCACGAACGATTCCGGAAATCTTCCGCGAACGAATCCGATTATGGACAAGTTATACGTGGTTGTTATGCGGAGAAATAACCAAACTAGATATACGGCTTGCAGTGTGGCAGCTGTGTTTACGCGGCGATGGCTTCCATTATCAGAGACACAAGGGGTGACACGGCAAGGACTACGCTACAATTACCGCCGGTTCCACCGTCACTGTGCTTGTAGTTGAAAACAAACGGCAGAGTCTCGTGGCAGAGGACTTACCAAATCTCGTGGGTAGCCACAGGAATACGTCTTTACCATCGTAGATACATTTGATCGCATCCAGCTGCTCTGCTTTCAACGTGAAATCTCCCTTTCCAATACAACAAAGAGCGAACTTGAGCGCTTTGTCAAAGTCCTCGCTTTTACCTGCCATGTTTGCGGGATAAGCTCGAGACGGACGTGCTTCGGAGCTATACGCCAGTATACAGTAAAGATTAACGGTTCGTAAACGATGGTATATGATACCCCATGAAATCATGGGGTTTTTCGCGCATGCGCAAATAGTGGATACCAGGCCACTTTTCCCTCTTCCCACGTGGCCTGGGTATGAGGCTAGGAGGTCAGAATATCTTTACACATGGCAATGTAGCATACCAAACTCGTCTTTCATGCACCCATTACCATTAGCAACAGGCGTATTTCAGCATAATGCTCAGTATATATTCTTCAATCTGCAGGGCATAGCCAACGTTGCTGCAGTGTCCCTCCAGATTGGGTACCCAACTGTTGCCTCTGTGCCACACTCAATTGTCAACGGATTCAAGGTAACGTATTCATATCCCTTGTCTTCCCCCCCTAGCTAACTCTTATTCTCAAGCTAACTCCCTATTCCACACACACACACACACACACACACACACACACACACACACACAGAACCTGCTTGCCGTTGCTGTGGCAACAGACATTACCTTCAAGGAGGCCGAACAGGTTTGTTTTTGTACCAGTTTGTGATCAAATTTTCTCTCGAAAAGCAGCCAGTGATTATTCATCTTCAAAGCTCTCTGAATTGAGTGTGTTGACCCCCTTACCTACAATGAGGCTGCACATTAATCACATAGCCAGCATGCAAGTTGTGGCATAACTGGACTATTAGACTGAACTATCTTTAGACTAGGGGTGAGAATATTATGCTCAAAAATCAGAGAATTATGCTCTGCTTTGATGCTCACAATTAATGCCAATTATGCTCCGCAAAGAAGCCATTATGCTCCAGAAATATGCCATTATGCTTTTAAGCAAAATAATTTTTTTAGGTCACAAAAGCACAATTTCACATAGAACAGTTAGCTGAGACAGTACGCTCTCCAGCTCAGCACTGGTCCTGCTCGAACTCTCGGAGGCATCTTCCCCCGAGTCTTCAACGTCTTCTCCATTGCTCGAGACTGTGGTAAATCTTGTGCCAGAAGCTAAGCTATCAGACAGGCTACTAGTACTACAACCGGGCTCGTTGCGTTCGGCCATTTTTTCCTATCTAGTCACGTGGAAACTGCGCATGCGCAATACGCACGGGGCTAAAAAAAAAGAACTGAATTATGCCAGCATTATGCTCGATGCTTTGAAGGGTCAATTATGCTCGAGATTATGCCGGTATAATATTCGCACCCCTACTTTAGACTGCATACATGTTGTAATGTTGTAATCACATAATACGAGAAGTATGTCTTCCCAATGCCAGGATTACCAGTGACAACTGTATGTCTCGTACTTGCAATGTACCTGCTATACAGCACTTCATAGCAGTCTCCGACCAACATGTCAGGCCCATCTACTAGGCCATCTACTACTGTTGAAAAATGAAGTATTTTCGTGGGATCATCGTCTGCATTTCCTTTGTCCTGAATGGTAGCTGTAGTCAGCATATTCCACACCTTACGACCAAAGGCTTCGCCTGCTGGAACTCTCGAGTCATCATGGTACTGGAGCAGGGGTGGGTTCTGAGTAGTTGTCCCGAAATCAGTCACTGGTCGACCTTTTTTACGTGATGGCTCTTCCTCTTCAGGCAATATCAGCAGTAGTGCACTTTCTTTCGTAGTGCCACAACCACTTTGTAACAGGTCCTTCACTTGCACATCAACCGCTACAGTAGTACCATCACTGGATTTTGCTTGCACCTCAGAGAGAGCTACAATTGAGAGGTCCTTCCCAAGGACAGTCTGAACAAGACGAGATATAGATGTGGTGCTTGTGGTTTGTATCTCAACAGGATGTCTCACTTCGCCATCATCTATCTTCACCCAAATGCACAATCTCCACTATCCATTCTGTTGGAAAGGGGGGTGGCTTGGGTGGCCGTCTTGATTCTCGAAGTCAACAGCAAATATGGGGGAGCACTCCAAAGGCTCAGCGGCAGGGGCACTCCAAACGCTCGGCGGCAGGGACTCTCCAAAGGCTCGGCGGCAGGGGCTCTCCAAAGGCTCGGCGGCAGGGGCACTCCAAAGGCTCGGCGGCAGGGACTCTCCAAAGGCTCGGCAGCAGGGGCTCTCCAAAGGCTAGGCTCGGTGCAGAAATGTACAGGAGAGCCTAGTCTCGCAAGCCCAGGTGATTGCAAGTGCCTCTTTCTCTATTTGTGCATATCGCCGCTCAGTGTCTGTCATTGAACGCGATACATATGCAACTGGTCTCCAATTCGACTCCGTTTCCTGCATGTGAGTACTGCTCCCAGGCCGTAGGAGGATGCATTGGCTGATACCTTGGTTGGTGCCTCGGGGTCGTACAGTGCTAGGGTGGTAGGCTTGGACAGCTCCTCCTTCACAAGTGAGAACGCTTCACTCTGGCTAGGCCCCCAGACCCATGTAGAGTTCTTGCCAAGGAGTTCTCTCAGTGGCTGCGTGAGCTGTGCGAGATTGGGTGTAAACTTTCCGAGCTGGTTCACCATACCCATGAAGCGCTGTAGTTCTGAAACGGTCATTGGTGGCTTCATTTCTTGGATGGCTAGCGTCTTTTCCAGGTCGGCCCGGATTCCAGTCTGATCAATCACATGACCGAGAAACTTGACCAATGTGGTACCAAATACACACTTCTGTGCGTTGAGGGTTACTCCGGCACTCTCGATTCGCTGGAGCACGGCGAGGAGTCAGGCATCGTGTTGTGCTCTATATCCTACACAAGTGTTGTAGATTACTCAGTATATCTCTGTATACTACTCCTGTTTAGTTCATAGTAAGCTGTGTTCAGTATACTTTTGCATACACTCTTGTAATTTATGCTAGTATGTATTATGTTTCACCTCACAGGCGAAGGCATTTGTAGCAGACCCAAGTGCGTTCATTTCCACCATGCCAGTAGCACAGCAGGAAGAGCAGAAAGGTGGGGAAGAGCCACCCCCAGAAAAACCTCCAGAGAGCGAGGAGGAATCTGATGATGACATGGGATTTGGACTTTTTGACTAGAAATGCTGTATAATTATGTATAGGAATCCTATTTCAGGAAGAGATTACAGCCCAAGATAGAGAAGAGATTGAGAATTAGTGTGACACAAATGCCTACGTTCCCACTCCTCCACCACAGCTATTGTCGCTTACAGTACGAATAATTAATTGTACTGCAAGTGACGATGGAGGACTGGGTACGAGGCTAAAATTAATGACATCACTCGTAGCCTCAAACACAGTCTTTCTGTTGTGGGTTTTGTCTTACAGCTTTGGAGAAAAATTAAATTTTTCTGTAGTGTAGTTTACAATTAGCTCTTGTTACAAAACTTATAAACACAACAAAACATTAAATTTGTGGTTCTGACACAAAGGAAGGAATGTGCCATGGTGGCCCATGAACAGCCTAGTTGAATTTGCCCCCTTTTCCCATTCCTTCCACGAACTTTCTTGCCCCTGCCCTTGCTTCATGGAGCACCTGTGCACCCAGCCGATGTTCATAGCCCAAGGAACGAAGGAATCCCTGAGAGCGGTACATTGCACAGTAGGCTGAGCGGCGATCTGCCCTCAGGCATTGCTGGGGAAATTCTGCAATTTGATTGGCCAGTTTTAGTGCCTCTTCAAGGGATTTACCTTTTGGGACAACTCGATTGGCTAAACCTGTGTGTGTGTGTGTGTGTGTGTGTGTGTGTGTGTATTGTGAGGCAACTGAACATCTCTCAGCTCCCCCCACATCGTACCCATGAGCAGGGCCTCCTCTGCTCCAACAGGTCTCCCAGTCAGTATCATGTCCATGTCTCTCGAGAGACCAATGAGGGCCGGCAGTCTCACGGTACCCCCGTCCATCAGGGGGACACCTACAGGAGAGGGGATGGTAGCTAGTTGTTAGTGGATTGAGCCAAGTCTCTCTCTTTGCTCCAACTGAAAAATTCTCACTTTCTGACACTGGGTACGATCAAGGCTCTAACACTGGTTGAGCTTGAAAGAGTTGGTTAGTTCATAATATGTTTTAACCTCATACCCAGGCCTTCCTTCGCGTGGCCTGGGTATGAGTTGTTTGTTCAGCCTGAAATTCTAACATCAAGAGTTTATTACTTACAGTGTTATGAACTGAACTCTTGGTAACATACACTAAACATTTTTAAGTTCTCTTCGCACCAAACCTCCTGCAGAAGACTCCAAACACAGCGTCTTCCTCAGCCACTCTCATGTCACACATTAGTGCCATTTCCAACCCCCCAGCTACCGCATGGCCTGACACTGCCGCTATCACTGGTTTACCTATGAGAGTCCTGGTGGGACCCTGTGTGTGCAAGTGTAGTGTGTGTGTGTGTAGTATGTGCAGTGTGTTGGTGTGTGAATGTAACTTGTGGTCGATTAATTAGCAATTACCATGGGAGCGGGTCCCTTGCCAAACGGAAGGAGTAAATTGTCTATCGTTTCTGCATTAGCAAGCTCCGAGAGGTCGTATCCAGCACAAAAGGTTCCTCCCCTCCCGCACAACACGGCTACCCTCACACTTTCATCCTCTTCAAGAGCACAGAACACATCGTACAGCTCTTGAGCAGTTGCTTGGTTCACAGCATTGCGTTTATTTGGACGGTTGATGGCAATGATTTTCACATAGCCCTGGGTTTCAACCTCAATGTTGCTAGCTTGTTGAGAGAATAACCGGGCTCTGGTAACTCTCCGTTGTGCACAGGAGAAGGTTTGAGGGAGGAGGTGGCGTGAAGGGAAATTAGCAAGACAGCAGATAGATCTTTGCAGCAATACAGAACATTTCATTTCCTTGCACCTACTTTCACCACAGCCCTTACAAACATTCAGGCTCCACAACCCCGCCTTCTTTTCTGCACATACTATGATTCTTATTAGCGCCCCCTCAAACCAGCTTGAAACGTACATAAGGCTGAGCTGTAATCTGTATTAAACATGGTGAGCTCGACTCCATCATGACAACTGCGAGTCCAAAGAAGTCCCTGCGTTCTTCTAGCCTGAGGCAGCCAGGTACGTATGTGTTGATAGTCTTGCATGTGAGATCTGAAGGGTTTGTCTTGTGCCTGTGCAAGCACAGACAGAAGCAGAGCCCAATTTTAAATTGCTTGAGCAGAGCAAACACAGTTACTACAGCTTTTCCCTCTTGCACAAACACAGCCTCAGCCAGCTCTCGGACAGAGTATGTCAACATTGGTACCCCTGAGGAGACGGTGCTTGAGACATATTTTGTCATGCTGTCCAAGTTCAACTTCTACAGAGCCAGAGAGCAGTGTGTGAGTTGGCAACAAGTGCCCTCCCAAGAAGATCATCTCCCAAGGAGTCAACCCAGTGTAGCCATAGATAATTGAGACAGAATTCCGTCTCTATTGTATCTATGGTGTAGCTGACTTGACCTGGTATTGGTAGCCTCGTTCCCAGACTCCCATGCATGAAAGCCTGGGAATGAGGCTAGGCCTGGTATTGGCGCTGCATGTATAGTGAGTGACTTTATATGACATCTGGGCCTGAGGGATAAATGTGTGGCCTCATTCCCAGACTCTCATGCACGAAAGCCTGTGAAGTGGCTTTATATGACATCTGGACCTGGGGGATAAATGTGTGGCCTCATTCCCAGACTCTCATGCACGAAAGCCTGTGAAGTGGCTTTATATGACATCTGGGCCTGGGGGATAAATGTGTGGCCTCATTCCCAGGCTCTCATGCACGAAAGCCTGTGAAGTGGCTTTATATGACATCTGGGCCTGAGGGATAAATGCGTGGCCTCATTCCCAGACTGAAGTGGCTTTATATGACATCTGGACCTGAGGGACAAATGTGTGGCTCTGTTAACATGTGGGAACTTGTTTGTTTCTTTCCCATATGTTTCTAGTACAGCTGTCTGAGGGCCCTTTTCCCTCTGACCTTTCACCCCAGGAACGTGAACGTGAGAGCAAGAGTGCGACTGGGGGTGCTAACTGGTGTGAGTTTATGGCGGTACTGAACCACCTGACAGCTGCAGAGATGAACTACTTCTCTCTCTCCTTCATGGAGCGGTCCTGGTCTAGCTCCTTCCGCATCGTTAAGAAAGAGGTGCTCTATTTCTCTTTTTGTGCACTCTTGATTGAAGCACGAGCTCATTAGCAGCTTGTGACACTAGTGGCCACTGACTCAGAGAAACCCCCCTCCCTTCCTCTCTCCCTCCCTCTCCTTCCCCCTCCTTCCTCTATCTCCTCCCTCCACTCTTCTCATCTTCTTTCTCTCCTCAACTCCTTCCCACTTCTCTCTCCCTCTTTTTCCTCCCTCTCCTCCTTCCCTCCTCCCCTTAGTCCCTGAAGGCAACATATGAAGGTCTAATCCAGGACCTTCGTAAGGTCTATGATGTCTACTACCATGGGAGAGGAGGTACTGACTACCTGTGGGAGAGAAAGATGACTGAACTTGTGTCCCACATCATGGAGTTTGTAGCTGCCAAGAGAGACATGACCGACTTGTATCCACAGCTCCTGGCACAATCTTGACTTAGCCTCGTTCCCAGTTTCTCCCCAGGAGAGCCTGGGAACGAGGTGGGGAAAGCATGGCACTGAGGCTAAACTGGACTAGCGCTGGGAACTGAGCACTGCTTAGCATGAGCACCATTAGATGAGTTACCTTATTCCCAGACCTGAGGAATCTCATCCAAAGTCCCCAGATTCTCTCCTCTCAGGTCTGGGAACAGGACACAGTTAAGGGACTACTTCGCCCAATTTCTTCTTGATATCAATTCTCCCCCCCTGTGTATAAGCACTCAGGACTCACACTCAGTGTTGTTTTAGTTTAATGTTCGGACTAGTAGTTTAGTTTTAGTTTAATTAGGCTACAGATTCAGTTTAGTTGTAGTTTTATAATAATTACTACATTTACAAAAGGGTTAGTATCAGTACTTTTAGTTCCAGTTAACTACTATTTTTTGGTGGTTTCAAATTAGTTTAGTTGTAGTTTTTAATTAACGGACTAAGGCAGCATCAATTTTAGTTTTAGTTTTAGGTTTTATGCCTTACTAAAATGCATTTTAGTTTTGGTTTTAGTTAACTAAAACAACACTGCGAGTCACACTGCTTGGCTAGATCTAACACCGATCATGAGCTTCAAAACCGGTTGATGGCCAGTGACCTTGAGTTCATCGGGAAATTATTTTGGGAATTGCGCACAACAGCAGTCATTTTTGACTGCTAAACACAGCCTTGACAACCATCAGCTATGTCCACTTTGAGCAGGTTGACGGTTGTCTCCTGGACTACCGGAGGATGGACAGGTACCTCAAGGACATGCATGAGAGGTACAAGGAAAGCTTCCTCCACCCCTTCCTGAAGCCCATCAAGACTACGTTCATGTGCGTGTAGCCTCATACCCTTATGCCTTCCCTCACAGCAGCCCTATGTTCCCATGTGTGAGCATGTACATGTAGCCTCATGCCCAGGTGTTCATGTGCCTTCCCTCACAGCAGCCCTATGTTCCCATGTGTGAGCATGTACGTGTAGCCTCATGCCCAGGTGTTCATATACCTTCCCTCACAGCAGCCCTATGTTCCCATGTGTGAGCATGTACATGTAGCCTCATGCCCAGGTGTTCATATGCCTTCCCTCACAGCAGCCCTATGTTCCCATGTGTGAGCATGTACGTGTAGCCTCATGCCCAGGTGTTCATATGCCTTCCCTCACAGCAGCCCTATGTTCCCATGTGTGAGCATGTACGTGTAGCCTCATGCCCAGGTGTTCATATGCCTTCCCTCACAGCAGCCCTATGTTCCCATGTGTGAGCATGTACATGTAGCCTCATGCCCAGGTGTTCATGTGCCTTCCCTCACAGCAGCCCTATGTTCCCATGTGTGAGCATGTACATGTAGCCTCATGCCCAGGTGTTCATATGCCTTCCCTCACAGCAGCCCTATGTTCCCATGTGTGAGCATGTACGTGTAGCCTCATGCCCAGGTGTTCATATGCCTTCCCTCACAGCAGCCCTATGTTCCCATGTGTGTTCATGTACGTGTAGCCTCATGCCCAGGTGTTCATATGCCTTCCCTCATAGCAGCCCTATGTTCCCATGTGTGAACATGTACATGTAGCCTCATGCCCAGGTGTTCATGTGCCTTCCCTCACAGCAGCCCTATGTTCCCATGTGTGAGCATGTACGTGTAGCCTCATGCCCAGGTGTTCATATGCCTTCCCTCATAGCAGCCCTATGTTCCCATGTGTGAGCATGTACATGTAGCCTCATGCCCAGGTGTTCATATGCCTTCCCTCATAGCAGCCCTATGTTCCCATGTGTGAGCATGTACGTGTAGCCTCATGCCCAGGTGTTCATATGCCTTCCCTCACAGCAGCCCTATGTTCCCATGTGTGAGCATGTACATGTAGCCTCATGCCCAGGTGTTCATATACCTTCCCTCACAGCAGCCCTATGTTCCCATGTGTGAGCATGTACATGTAGCCTCATGCCCAGGTGTTCATATGCCTTCCCTCATAGCAGCCCTATGTTCCCATGTGTGAGCATGTACGTGTAGCCTCATGCCCAGGTGTTCATATGCCTTCCCTCACAGCAGCCCTATGTTCCCATGTGTGAGCATGTACATGTAGCCTCATGCCCAGGTGTTCATGTGCCTTCCCTCACAGCAGCCCTATGTTCCCATGTGTGTTCATGTACGTGTAGCCTCATGCCCAGGTGTTCATATACCTTCCCTCACAGCAGCCCTATGTTCCCATGTGTGAGCATGTACATGTAGCCTCATGCCCAGGTGTTCATATGCCTTCCCTCATAGCAGCCCTATGTTCCCATGTGTGAGCATGTACGTGTAGCCTCATGCCCAGGTGTTCATATGCCTTCCCTCACAGCAGCCCTATGTTCCCATGTGTGAGCATGTACATGTAGCCTCATGCCCAGGTGTTCATGTGCCTTCCCTCACAGCAGCCCTATGTTCCCATGTGTGTTCATGTACGTGTAGCCTCATGCCCAGGTGTTCATATGCCTTCCCTCACAGCAGCCCTATGTTCCCATGTGTGAACATGTACATGTAGCCTCATGCCCAGGTGTTCATATACCTTCCCTCACAGCAGCCCTATGTTCCCATGTGTGTTCATGTACGTGTAGCCTCATGCCCAGGTGTTCATGTGCCTTCCCTCACAGCAGCCCTATGTTCCCATGTGTGAGCATGTACATGTAGCCTCATGCCCAGGTGTTCATGTGCCTTCCCTCACAGCAGCCCTATGTTCCCATGTGTGAGCATGTACATGTAGCCTCATGCCCAGGTGTTCATGTGCCTTCCCTCACAGCAGCCCTATGTTCCCATGTGTGTTCATGTACGTGTAGCCTCATGCCCAGGTGTTCATATGCCTTCCCTCACAGCAGCCCTATGTTCCCATGTGTGAACATGTACATGTAGCCTCATGCCCAGGTGTTCATGTGCCTTCCCTCACAGCAGCCCTATGTTCCCATGTGTGAGCATGTACATGTAGCCTCATGCCCAGGTGTTCATATGCCTTCCCTCACAGCAGCCCTATGTTCCCATGTGTGAGCATGTACATGTAGCCTCATGCCCAGGTGTTCATGTGCCTTCCCTCACAGCAGCCCTATGTTCCCATGTGTGAGCATGTACATGTAGCCTCATGCCCAGGTGTTCATATGCCTTCCCTCACAGCAGCCCTATGTTCCCATGTGTGAACATGTACATGTAGCCTCATGCCCAGGTGTTCATGTGCCTTCCCTCACAGCAGCCCTATGTTCCCATGTGTGAGCATGTACATGTAGCCTCATGCCCAGGTGTTCATGTGCCTTCCCTCACAGCAGCCCTATGTTCCCATGTGTGAGCATGTACATGTAGCCTCATGCCCAGGTGTTCATATGCCTTCCCTCACAGCAGCCCTATGTTCCCATGTGTGAACATGTACATGTAGCCTCATGCCCAGGTGTTCATATACCTTCCCTCACAGCAGCCCTATGTTCCCATGTGTGAGCATGTACATGTAGCCTCATGCCCAGGTGTTCATATGCCTTCCCTCACAGCAGCCCTATGTTCCCATGTGTGAGCATGTACATGTAGCCTCATGCCCAGGTGTTCATGTGCCTTCCCTCACAGCAGCCCTATGTTCCCATGTGTGAACATGTACATGTAGCCTCATGCCCAGGTGTTCATATACCTTCCCTCACAGCAGCCCTATGTTCCCATGTGTGAGCATGTACGTGTAGCCTCATGCCCAGGTGTTCATGTACCTTCCCTCACAGCAGCCCTATGTTCCCATGTGTGAGCATGTACATGTAGCCTCATGCCCAGGTGTTCATATGCCTTCCCTCACAGCAGCCCTATGTTCCCATGTGTGAACATGTACATGTAGCCTCATGCCCAGGTGTTCATATACCTTCCCTCACAGCAGCCCTATGTTCCCATGTGTGTTCATGTACATGTAGCCTCATGCCCAGGTGTTCATGTGCCTTCCCTCACAGCAGCCCTATGTTCCCATGTGTGAGCATGTACATGTAGCCTCATGCCCAGGTGTTCATATGCCTTCCCTCATAGCAGCCCTATGTTCCCATGTGTGAACATGTACATGTAGCCTCATGCCCAGGTGTTCATATACCTTCCCTCACAGCAGCCCTATGTTCCCATGTGTGTTCATGTACATGTAGCCTCATGCCCAGGTGTTCATGTGCCTTCCCTCACAGCAGCCCTATGTTCCCATGTGTGAGCATGTACATGTAGCCTCATGCCCAGGTGTTCATGTGCCTTCCCTCACAGCAGCCCTATGTTCCCATGTGTGAGCATGTACATGTAGCCTCATGCCCAGGTGTTCATGTGCCTTCCCTCACAGCAGCCCTATGTTCCCATGTGTGAGCATGTACATGTAGCCTCATGCCCAGGTGTTCATATGCCTTCCCTCACAGCAGCCCTATGTTCCCATGTGTGAGCATGTACGTGTAGCCTCATGCCCAGGTGTTCATATGCCTTCCCTCACAGCAGCCCTATGTTCCCATGTGTGAGCATGTACATGTAGCCTCATGCCCAGGTGTTCATATGCCTTCCCTCACAGCAGCCCTATGATCCCATGTGTGAGCATGTACGTGTAGCCTCATGCCCAGGTGTTCATATGCCTTCCCTCACACACACACACACACACACACACACACACACACACACACACACACACACACACACACACACACACACACACACACACACACACACACACACACACACACACACACACACACACACACACACACACACACACGCACCAGGAGAGAGGTAGGAGTTCTGACAGACCTACTTCGTGCCCAGCATCATATCTCCGAGTGGCAGTTTCTCCCAGCCATCCTTGCCATCCAGGCTTCACACACCAAACTGACTATTTGGAATGGAGTTATACCATTGGGGAGCCAAGTGAGCTGGTGTTATCATCATGTGACCGTCACGGGACAATCATCTGATTATCACATGATCATGTGACAATCCTGTGATCAAAAGCACACACACGCACGCACGCACGCACGCATGCACACACACACACACACACACACACACACACACACACACACACACACACACACACACACACACACACACACACACACACACACACACACACAGGGTAACCACAGCAGCAAACAAGTCAAACGTGTACACCCCTCTTCCCAGCAGCAGCAAAGCTCTTCCCCACAGAATGCCCCCTACCTCTACAAATGGATATGCAAGTTCCATGTCTCACTTTTGGCCAAGGTGAACGGAAGTTGCATGTATGCCCAACATTACCTGGTGAGATTTTCAAGTTGAACTGTCTGTCTTTGTACCTGCAGCTGACACTGTACTTTCACCAGGTGTTGAGTGAGCACGCTTCAGTTTACGACATGAAGCACCTCGCTGGCAAGCTTGACGTGGACTATGTCTCAAGGTAGAGCCACCACCGAATGTGTATCGTTCTTCACTTCTTCTCCTGGTCCTATCCCCCTTTCTCCCCTCTTCTCTCTCCCTCTTCCTCTTCCCTCTTTCGCTCCATCTCCCCTCCTCCTTCACAACTTCCCCTTTCCTTTCCTCCTCCTCCCTCATGCACTCATAGCCTCTTTGCAGTGATACGTCAGACACCTGCCATCTGTTGCTGCCTGCTGTTTGATAGCAATGGAGTGCCAGACTTCAAGGGTCCCACGTACCACTTCCCCGACTCACCAGCTCCCACACTTACCGGACTCCAGTCTTACCCCTTTATGATAACTGTGCCTTATGTGAGGAAGTGTGTGTGTGATGTGTGTGTGTGTGTGTGTGTGTGTGTGTGTGTATGTGTGTGTGTGTGTGTGTGTGTGTGTGTGTGTGTGTGTGTGTGTGTGTGTGTGTGTGTGTGTGTGTGTGTGTGTGTGCGTGCGTGCGTGCGTGTGTGCGTGTGCGTGCGTGCGTGTGCGTGCGTGCGTGTGCGTGCGTGCGTGCGTGCGTGTGCATGCGTGCGTGTGCGTGCGTGTGTGTGTGTGAAAGCTATGATGTTTATGTTGAGTTTACTTCTTGTTTTTAGGACTTTGACTTCCATCATCATCGTCCCAACATTGTGAGCATGGTCATCATCAAAAATCACCAGCTTAGTAGCAGCCCACAGCCGGTGGTACAACATGATGAGGTGAGGGTGTGAGGGTGTGAGGGTGTGGAGCATAGTCATCAGCAAAGCAGCTCAATCTCTTCTTCACTTCTTCTGACTGACTCACTTCTTTCTCCTTTCTCCCTTTCACCTATTCACTCCTTCCCCCCCTATCTCTCCTTCCCCCACAGAAGCTGCACTGCACCTATTACATGGCGCAGGTAGACCCGCAAGTCACCCTGGTCACAATCTCTGCCTTGCGTGGCCGGGACAGGGACACAAAAACTATCTCCTTGCTTACAGGTGGGCTTCAGCCACACATGAATACCTTAGCCTTGTTTCCAGCCTTCTCACGCCCTTGAACTCCAGGAGCTTCTCACTCCCAGCCTCTCACACCCCCCCCCCCCCGGCTTTCATCACTTGCATTCATACTGTGAACAAAGAAAGCTGGGATGTGTGAGACTAGGAACAGGGCTCTCCTTCTCCTCCCCAAGAACAAGATAAAGTATCTGGTAGCTAAACACGACTGTATGTGATCATCAATCGTAGCAACAGATTTTCGTAATGAGAAGACAGTTTCGCAAAGACTATTTTTTCAAGACGCTGTTACCCCCATTATGTGAAGGAAACCAGCAACTGTTTTTGTTGTTGTTGTTGTTGTTTTGGATGAGGTAGTAATTTCCATCTCCTAGTCACCCCAATGTAGCTGATGAGGGGCCTAGTATTGGCAAAACATGTCCTGTCCAGTGGATTACATATAGTGAAACACATTGGCCTGCCATTTGGTCTGATAAAGTAACGACTGCACATGCATTGGGACAAACGTACACCCATACAAGCAAGATAATTTTCTAACTGTGCATGCCTTTGAACTGGGAAAAGCAGTTTATTGAGAGTTCACAAGGTGGATGGTGTACTGTTCACTTATTTTTCCTTCTTCAGATATTGCATCTCAACTGAGGAACACTCATGTAGCAGCACTGTTGAGACCCGGCTAGTATATCATTGTACATGGCTAGTATATTACTGTATACTGTGTGAGAGTTGCTGTGTACATGTCTTGCCATCTTCATGTCTTATGATCCTAATGTCCTGGTATAATTCTCCTGCCAGATGATTGAAATCAGCCAATCAAATAGTCTGACAGCAAATATGTTGTAGCTGTTTGGCTTGATCCAAAAAACTCTCAGTGGCTTCTCAGCTGGTTCTGGCAAGGAAGGTTCTTGAAATCAGAAGTTTTGCCATTGAATGCTGCAGTCGATTGATCACCATATGCAGTTGATGTGTCAGCAAAAACAACTTCCAATTTCAAGTTGGTATTAGATCTAGAACCTCCTTAAATTCCATTTTGAGTCAACACAGCCCAAACCATGCATGCAGCTAGCCCAATTTCTTCCCCCACTACCTGTCCAAAAAGCTTTATTAAACTGGTTGTGTTACTTGTGTATGCAATTAGTGACACAAAAATCAAACTACTGGTATATATACTCTGCTGCCACATTCCCTTGCCTGCAAGTCTCGTTCCCAGACCATCCCCACCTTGGGATGTGAATCAGCACTTTTTTTGTGTCATGTGTCAAAGCAATATAATTTTGTACAAACTGCTTGTTGTATAATTAGCTATGTTATAGAGTGTCATGTATGTAAGATGTTGTGATGGTCATGTCTCTCCAAGTTGGATTTTCTCAAGCCCTGTAAGAGTGTGGATAACAATAATTGAACAGCGTTTATGTGATCTATACTTAGTGACACACGCACAATCATCCCCACCACATACATCATGCACATATACCATACACACACCCACACCACATACACACACACGCGCACACACACATACCACACACACAC
This sequence comes from Agelas oroides, assembly GCA_949130485.1. Taxonomy (NCBI): domain Eukaryota; kingdom Metazoa; phylum Porifera; class Demospongiae; order Agelasida; family Agelasidae; genus Agelas; species Agelas oroides. The sequence continues at coordinate 9,149,972 of OX422186.1, read as the reverse complement.
ACACACACACACACATACCACACACACACACACCACACACACACACACACAATGTACCTAGCTTCAGTTGGTCTCGGTAGCCACAACTGAGACAGTAGTGCTGCAGTAGCTGAGTCAGCAGTTCCTTCTCGTCAAGAAAATCCAACTGTTCTATTCTGATGGGATAAAGGAAGTTAGAGGCACTAGATAAGGCTGAATGGTAAATCACTAGAAAAGGAGGAGTGGAAGGAGAGGAAGGACGGGGGAGAAGAGAGGAAGGAGGGGAGAAAAGAGAGGAAGGAGGGGAGAAAAGAGAGGAAGGAGGGGAGAAAAGAGAGGAAGGAGGGGAGAAAAGAGAGGAAGGAGGGGAGAGAAGAGGATCAGGAGAGGAAGTTAGAGAGGCACTGGGAGTGGGAGTTTATTAAACACCCAGGGTGAAGTTTGCCTATCACCACATCACCAAGCTTGACTCACTAGCCTCATACCCAGGCCATGTGGGTGGGAGTGTGTGGTCTGGGTATGAGGCTAGTGACATATCCAGGGAACATTGCCTCTGTACAGGTACCAGCACAAGCCTTGCAAGGCCTGTTCCAACAATGAACTCAGTCTAAGCTTATCCTCCCACAATGCCACTGATGCACTGATATCATTGATTCATTGTGATATCATTGATTCATTGTGACACCATCCTCTGACCTTTTGACCTCTTCTTGAGGTAAGAGGGAGTAGACAGCTGCCATGTCCAGAGACCAAGCACCCTCCCAACCACTGGAAATGTAGCGCTTCCTCTATAGGTGAGTAGGTTGGTGGGTGGGAGACAGTGATCTTGGATCAAAGGCTACGTAAGTACAGCTGCCATGTACATACAGAGAAGCACTGAATCCAGCATGTGAATTTCTTCATCAACCATTCTACTGTGAGTACATAGCTGTAACTGTGTGTGACAAATAGCTGGTGGATACACACCTAGTTACCTTCATTACCAGGCTCCTCCCCAGCATTATGGTACATTATGCGGCCAAAAAGCTGCCTGAGAATGAGGCTACACCTAGGAACAAGGCTAGCAGCATACATTGCCAAGGCATTTAACATTTTTTAGGTGCATGTTCCTAAAAATGAACTTGATGGGCACTGTTCCCAGGAAACTCTTGGTGGTGGGTGTGGCCTGTGAATGAGGCCACTTGGTGGTGGGTGTGGCCTGGGAATGAGGCCACTTGGTGGTGGGTGTGGCCTGGGAATGAGACCACTTGGTGGTGGGCATGGCCTGTGAATGAGGCCACTTGGTGGTGGGTGTGGCCTGGGAAGGAGGCCACTTGGTGGAATGAGCTAGGCTACTTGCCAAGGTTGCATATTGCAATGGCTTCAGTATGGTCACTTTTAGTACATTGCAGAGATCAAAGTGCTGTTGGTGGTGGGTGCCTGAAAATGAGGTCATTTGCCAAGGTTGCATATTGCAATGGCTTCAGTATGGTCACTTTCATCTCTATCAACTTGTGTTGAGATCAAAGGAAGTGAACATCTACACTTTGGACTGAAAAATTACCTGTGAGTCCAAGTCAGGATAAGTGTCAATGCCTAGCAACGAGCATCCTCTGGCCTGTAAGACAGCAGAGACCACGTGAGGTTGCGTGGCTTGGGTAGACTTGTGCGTGAATCTCTGACTTACTTTTAGTGTGTGTGTGTGTGTGTGTGGTGTGTGTGTGTGTGTGGTGTGTGTGGTGTGTGTGTGTGTGTGTGTACGTGTGCGACTGAGTAGTTAACAGTACCTTGAGGTTTTCCTGCATAATCCTGCCAAACTTGTCGTGTGGATGGATCTGTAGAAGTAAATAGACCTTACAAAACCACTTTGTGACAATGCCAAATGCATGCACACGACCTTGAAAGAACTCGGAAAGTAAAATCAAGAAGCAGCAGCAATGAAACAGTCTTACGGGGTCATAGTTGACAAAGAGGGCAGTGGTAAAGTTGGCACCAGCCCATTGGACAACCTCCTTCGATTTTTCGGGCTCCATGTACACCAGCACACACTCGGCTAGGAACAAAGTGGGAAGGCTATGTATGTGGGAAGGGGGAGTAGGTTGGATGGGAGGGAAGAAGGGAAAGGAAAGGGACGTGTGGCCTCTTGTACCTGGTGTCCAGTCCAGTGGAGAGAAGCCGGTCTCCAAGATGGGACATATTCCGGAGGTCACCAGGTATCAGGTGATAATGGAGTGAATGTAGCTCATTCTTTCCTGAGGTCATGTGATCGAACATATTGTAGCCTCATTCCCAGGCCTTGATCCAGCTGGGTAAAAGCCCGGGAACAACTGCCTGAGAACAGCTGCCTGGGAATGAGTCTACACCTACACATCTTACATGCATTACACAATACGTACAATGTCATGTGATTATCCAGAGTGAACTTGATTGGTCAACTGACCTACTGTCGGCTCTTGTAAAGCATCCAGTAAAGGCTGCTTGGTCCTGTGTGTGACATACTTGTTTCACACTGGTAGTATACAGAGAGTATACAAACTGCTCACTAAATATGCAGGACTTGCTTACTTGATATACTGACATTTCTTGGCAACAACACTGCCAAAATCCACCTCCACATAAAGCTCTGGTTGCATTGAAGCAGTTTGCAGAGTCCAGTACTGAGTGTCAAACCCGGCACCATAACTGACCACCTGACAATTTCTTCTTGTCAACTTGATGAAGTGTTCAATTATTACACGTATGCTTTTGACACGGGCATAGTAGCCTGTGCATGTGTGTGTGTGTGTGTGTCATATGTGGAGTTGGGGAGAGGGAGGAGGGGAGGTAGTGATGATGTAATCTGCATCCCAGACCCTTCCTCGCGTGGCCAGAAGGGTCTGGGGTCCAGACTAGTGATGATGTACATACGTACATGTGCAAATGTGCACATTTTGATCTACCTCTGCTGATTTCAGGTGACTTTTTCTCAACTGATCTGCAAAAGTGTTGGATAAAGTCATCTCTCCAATAGCCCCTCTGGACGGCAAACCTGTCGGTGTATGTCAGCGCATTCACATGATTACTTCCGGCTAGCCCCGCCCCTCCCACCCCACCTTTTGCAAGCTGTGGCATCGTCGTTTGTAGCTTGAACCGCCAAATCGTTGCTGGATATTTTTGACGCCATTCTCAGGCAGAAGTGGAAATATCGTATCAGTACCGACACGGTTCCAGCATAGATAATAGAGCACTATTATCTATGGTTCCAGCTAGTTCACGTATTAAAAGATGGGTTAAAGGTCATAGGTCATAGGTCAGTAGACCACGTGTACCAGATGTGTTATTCATTACCAAATATGGGCATCATATACTTTCAGTAACCTGACCCGGAGTGAACGACGTCTTACTGCACGGCCAGCTATGGGTTCCTTCCTTTTATCTACTTACCTACTCATCCTTGTGAGTTTAGTGAGTGTTACAATGGTCAACGCCTTATTTAGCTGAATTCCCCTCTCCCCCTCACCCATCACCTCTCATACCCCCACCTTCACCCTTCACCCCTCATACCCCCACTTTCACCCTTCATCTCTTATACCCCCACCTTCACCCTTCACCCCTCGTACCCTCCACCTTCACCCTTCACCCCTACCCCTCTACCCCTCTACCCATCACCCTCATCACTCTTTTACCCCTCGGCCTCTCACACAAAGGCTATAGTATCACTGGCCTACGCAGACCCCACACCAAATGTGACTCACAAAGCAGGCCGCTGCATCTGGAAGGGAGAATGTGCTGATTCGTATTACGTTGCTGGCGGAAAGTTCAACTGCTTCTACAATGGCAAGCCAACCAAGCTTGAGAAGGGTACCGAACTCTTTGAACTTATTAACAAAACGTGTCCTCGATACCTCAAACATGGTGAGGTCTGTTGTGATGTTGCTCAGATGAACACATTGCACGACCAGATCAAAACAGCACAACAGCTCTTCGCTCGCTGTCCAGCCTGCGTCAGTAATTTTGTTAGCCACTTTTGTGCGGCAACTTGTGATCCAGACATGTCTCTATTTATTGACATCCCCGATGGTGATCTCACACGACTGAATGATACAAGCCCCTGGTACATTACATCAGTAAACGTGAGAATCACTGAAGAATATGCGAACAACTTGTATGACTCATGTAAGAGTGTACAGTATCCTGAAACTGGTGGTAAGGTAGTTTCTTACATGTGTGGAGACACAAGGCATTGTAATCCGGAACGGTGGCTCACGTTCCTTGGAAGCCCAATTGAAAATGGCGAGTCCCCCTTCCCGATGAACTACTTTTTCAACAATTCAGTTCCTGGTCATCCAGAAATGATCCCGAGAAATGCGTCAACTGCAGATTTTTATGCTTGCAATGATACCCGAGATAACATCACGTGCAGCTGTTCTGACTGTTCTGCAGTCTGTCCACCTCCAGCCTGCCGCACGGAGCAAATTCTCATTGGTGCTCGAGATTCTGAGTCCACTTTCACATTTCAACCACTTGATGGTAGCACGTCATATTGGACCTTTGGACCAGTGTTTAATCAGGATGTACTGACAGAGGTGTGTGAGTGTGTGTATGCGATTTTTTTGGTCTGATAATTGGGTAGGGATTAATACTCCTTTCCCTCTCCCCCCCTCCCCCCAGGTCCTTCAGCTACAGAACTACCTGACCAACATGGAAGTACCCTACACAGACAACAGTGGCTCACAACGAAACATTACACTGTCGGACATTTGCTTTAAGCCATTCAATAACTACTGCATGATCGAGAGTGTTCTCAACTACTTTCAAAACTCACTTGAGAACTTAAACTACACTGAGCAGTTTGGTCTTGTGAACTCATCCTACCACATTCACTACTGCACTCGGGACCCTATCGCCACCAAAAGCTATTACTACAAACATAAAAACATTCCTTGTCTAGCACAATTTGGAGGGTTTATTGATCCTAAACTTGCTCTGGCAGGATTTCAAAGTGAGTGAGTGTGTGTTATGGTACTACGTACCTACTTCCATCCTGCCTTCCTCTCCCTCCCTCCTTCCCTCTCTCTCTCTCTCTCTCTCTCCTCCTTCCTAATATCACCTTCATTGAATTCCACATACACGGTACAATGAGGGGATGGCATAGTCCAATGCCAATGTCTAAGTACATGACGACTGTACTGCACAAACAATTGGGCCATCGCAGCAATGAATAACAGAAACAAGAAATAACTTATAGCTACCAAATATGTATAGACTTACATGTACATAAATAGTTCATAAGTTCAATCTGTTCCTTGTACACCAAATTTTGTGTGAGCTGGTGATGGCTGCCTGGCAACATTGGTGAAGGAGGCTGGAAAGTTCTCGCTGAGAGATGGCTAGCTCGTGTGCTAGCGTGGTAAAGCCTGGGAGGTGTGGTATTCCCCGTGAGCCCATCTCAAGTGTTATGAGGGTGGTATTGTACCCGGCTCTCTCTGTTGCTGACACAAGTTCACCGTACTTCACTTCCTTCCTCTCTCTTGCTTCCTCAAACGATGTCTCAAAGCAGACAGTTAGCTCTGCAAGCCATAACTGCTTCTGAGAGTCATCCCACCAGACCATGTCCGGACGTAAGTCGGTGGGTACAATGTGAAGGGGAAAGTGGTAGGTGGCCTCCAAGTCAGCAGTGAACTTGGTGGTGGGGGGTAGCTTCTTTGCAACGGCATTGGCTATATTTCGTAAAACTTCATCATGGCGTTCATTATACCTGCGCTGACCCAGGGCTACTTCACAGTTGTTCAGTGCGTGGATCAGGGTCTGTCTTTCTCCGCAAAGGGGACAGCAGTCACTCTCCTTCTTTTTCCATAGATGTAGGTTTGCATTATGGGGCAGTGTATCGACAGCAGCATTCAATGCAAACCTCATCTGTTCTGCTGGAAGGGACTGCACAGCCTTTGACCACAGGCTGGCACCATCTGGGCTAGCAGTTCTCATCATCTGCCCCTGCTTCTCAAGGTTCTTCAGCTCAGTCTCCCTTCTCGCATCATCTGCCTGCTGGGTAGCTCTCTTGGCAGCAGACGCCAATGACTTCCTGTTTCGGCTTGGATCTTCTGCAAGGGCATCTCTGACCACCACAGAGGCTTTGAACTTCTTTCTAGAGAGCGTCAGATCATGCTGTAGGCCTTTCTCTGCCAAGTACCGTACACAAGGGTCTCGGGACATTAGCAGCTGGCTCTGATGGGACACCTGGAGGCGCTTGTAGAGGGATGTAAGAGAGGGGAGGTTAATGCCTCCCTTCTTCTGGGGGAGGTAGAGCAGAGCAGTGTTTGCAGACTTGGCCAGCCCTGCCCACTTCTTCAAGTATCTTGTGGCCATCGCTTCTAACTGTCGCTCAACCCAAGTGATGGGGAGTTCTTCAATGGTCAAGAGCCATGAGAGTCGGGGACAGATACCAGCCTTGTATAAGCGGAGCTTCTGGTGTCTTGTCACTGGGCATGCATCAACTCTGTCCAGCATCTGCTGTAGGCGGTTAATCAGGCCCTCTTTGGCATGGGCGGTGTCATGGGGGATGTGGATTTGCATGCCAAGGAACTTGACTGGACCATTGGCAGCATATGGAATGGTGTCATTCGCTAGATGAAGTTTAGGGTCAATGAGTCTGCCAGTAGATCCTTGTAAGGCCATGCTGTGACATTTTGTAACTTTGGCTCGCATTCCTGACCAGTGCAGCCAGTCATTCACCATGTTGAGCAGATACTGGCAGGAGGCTGGGGAGTTGGATAGCAGGCAGGTATCATCTGCATACTGGAGAAGGTTAACCTGGTGGTTGGATCCGCTGATGGTGTAGCCAAGATCTAGGCGAGTTTGGAGGGTGTCAACTAAGGTGTTCATCACTGTATTAAAGATGACTACTGACAGTGGGTCACCCTGGTATACACCAATCTGAAGGGGGATGAGAGGAGTTGTCCAGTCTGTTGTGATAACTTGGGCAGAAAGTCCGGAATAGAGGGCTTCAAGGACTTGACAGAACTGAGGAGGAGCATGGTAGTGTTTGAGTGCAAACTGGATGAGTGAATGATGCACACTCCCATAAGCATTAGCCCAGTCAAGCCAGCACACTGCAAGTGACTTATGCTTCTTCTTGGCTTCTGCAAGGATAGCTGCCAGTTTCAGATGGTGCTCTACACAGCCTGGGGTGGTTGGCATGAATGCCTTCTGAATGGAAGGGTCTAGATAGCGATTGTGGATCAAGTAAGAGAGCCATCTATTGCGTAGAATGGTGGTGAACAACTTCCCAATGCATGGGGTGAGAGCAATGGGCCGGAAGTTGCCAGGGGTTGTAGGGTCATCTTCTGCTGAACCTTTTCCAAGCAGCTTGATGGCTGCTACTTTCCACTGGGAGGGAACAGCTGATAGGGTCCAGCAGGAGTTGAAGAGGTCACACAGGGCTTTGGATAGGGATGGACATCTTTTAAAGATCAGGTATGTGATTCGGTCGAATGGTGATGGTGATGAGGAGGACTTCATCCTCTTGACTGCTGCTTGGATTTCAACTGCAGTTATATCTTCACAGCAGAATTCTTCCTCTGGGGGTAATGGTGATGGCATCCATTCTGGCTGGGAGAAGTCCTGGGCATCAGCATGGTATACCTCCGTGAAGAAGCTGAAGGCTTCATTTTCAGAAAACTGGAGGAATCTGAGAGGTGGAGTTGTCATCCAGTAGCTGCTTTGCAAACTGCCAAAAGTGGCGGTGGCAATACTGCCTGGTTTTGTTTGCCTGGTTGCGTTGTTGGGCAGATTGGGAGGCTCGCTTCAGGTGGCTGTGCTCACGTACTAGCTTGAAAAATGTGCGTGCAAGCATCTGGATACTCTCAGTTGGGAGTCCCTGCTCCTTGGCTCTCCTAAAATCCTTCCTGGCCTCCTTCTTCAGCTGCTTGACCCTCTTCAGAGCTCTCTCATGTCGTTCTCTTTTCTTCTGCTGCTTAGGTATTCTTGGGTTCCTGGTACCGTATTTCTGGGCAAAGAAACCGTAGATGCCTTCACAGAGAGCTCTGTTCTTGGACTCTGGGGTGCTCTCTCTAAGAACTTCAGGAACAAGCACTTCAGAGAAGAATGTGTTTGCCTCTGTCCACTCTTGCTGGGAGGAAGGGAGCTTCAGGAGGGGTTTTGGCTGAGGACCAGGATGAACAGGAGGGATAGTGTTTGGACACTGTTGTTGGGTGGGGGTGGGAGTGGTAGAAGTCTCTGGGGTAGCTATGCTGGGGGCATGCTGGGAAGAAGGAAGGTGTGAAGTAGGTGGATCCGGGACACTGGCCACTAACCCAGAGTCAAGAGGCTGAGTGATATTCCTGCAGGTTGCACTGTTCTTCAAGTGAGTATCTAGCCTGAGGAACATTCTGTGGCACTTTGGGCATGATCTTTTGCTGGAGGTAGATCTCTTGTCTAGGGTCTTCTTTGATAGGTAGACTGAGTAGTCTCTACCTTGTCTCTCTTTGCAGTAGGCCAGGTGATTTCCAAGTCTTTTGAAGCTCTTCTCACAGAAAGGGCAGGCTGTCAGGAGTTCACTTGACTTCTGAACAGGGAGAGTAGCCATCATTCCAGGTGTGAAAAAACGTCCAGCTGGTATATCTTGAGATGTAGCAAAGCAACTGTTTCCAGACTTTCTTGTAGGCAGCAGCACTACTTCTAGAGCAGATCTAGCAACTTAGACACCTACTATACTAGTTACAGCTAGCAGTTTGCAGGAACAGTAGGTCAGAGCTAAAAACCAGCACTTGAATTAAAACTTCACACCTCTCTCCTCTCTCTCTCTCTCTCTCTCTCTCTCTCTCTCTCTCTCTCTTCACAGTGGATTTAGATGGAGAGTACAGATTGGACACACCAAAATTTCTCCTAGTGACCTTCCTGGTGAACAATCATGACAATGAGGATGATAACAAAATGGTGAAGGCTTGGGAGGGAGCTTTTCTTGACTACCTGCACAATTACACGAGGAAGCACGTCAACACAACTATTGAGATGTCCTTCTCAGCAGAGGTATAATTGATGGGCTGATGAGTCACTTTTATAGCCATTGCTAAAATAATACCTCTGTTTTCACACACACGCACACGCATGCACACACACACACACACACACACACACACACACACACACACACACACACAGCGGCCAATTGTGGATGATATCGATTGTGCTAGCATAATAAAAGCCTCACATCATTCCAAACCATAATTATCACTAAGGCAACACTTGTGGGTTTGTTAACATCCACTTTACATCATAACAGCATTCATAAGGTCATAGGTCAGTTACTGTGTGTATTCACATCATTCACAACTTGAGTTTTCAGGGAGTACAGTTGACCCTTGTACAGGATATTTTGACCCCTTCTTTTGCTATACATGAAATTTTGTAAACCAATTCCACCCCTGTGATTTTGTTGTGTACCTGGTATATGAGCTGTTTTATATTTGGCACAATGAGTATTCAGTTTCAATGTCATATATTGGAGGCGAAGGGGCAAGTATGGAGGTCATGCACTCCATGTTAATTTGTTTGCTGGATTTCTCATTAGCAGACACAAAGGATCCTCTCAAAATCTCAATGATTAATGACAAGTCTAACCTAAAAAATTAATTATGTTTGTCAATTAAGGGAAAACTGTGCACCGTGAGCTACACTGTTTTGTGTGCGTGTGTGTGTGTGTGTGTTTGTTTTGTTTTTGGGGGGAGGGGGAACTCAAATACCGTATAGCTGCAAATTTTCGTGGCACAATATTTTCGTGAATTTCGTGATTAACCTCGAGATCATGAAAATTTTGTTCACGAAATAATTTGAACGCGTGTCACGAGGTGGCCTATATAGCGCGCTCGCGGAAAAATGGGCAGGGCAACATTGAATCATGAAAATTTAAAGTGATCACGAAATTTTTATCACGAAAATTTACTTTAACGCTAATTTGGAGAGATTCACGAAATTTTTGAACCGCGAAAATTTGGAGCTATACGGTACATTGTATATACATCATGTATTCTGTTTCAGAAGTCACCAAAATCAGATAGCAGAGTCAACATTGCCTAGAGGGTTCAAGCCCCCAAAATCCCCTTAGATGGCTGGCCCCTATTACACAGTACAGCCAGTTGCGTTATGCAAGCAGTCTTTCCCCCTTGACTAGAAAAGGAAACCTGTTGAGCCGGTGTGTAACAGATGGGCTGATTTTCTCGTCGACACAGCAAATTGTTTTAATGCCGTATATGTACGTGTTACTATCTCCGTAATCTTGTAGCGGAGGAGATTTACGGACTACACATAGATACTGAGAACCTCATGACCTTTGTGGAACAGAGTGGTAGGTGAGCAGAGAAATCTTGTATGTGAGGTAACTGGGTATTAACTATGGTGCCATGGCTGCGGCCCAACAACAGGATGCCGAGGTACAAGCCTATCGTACTTCTACCTTGAGCTTTCAACTAGAAGACATCAGCCTATCGTACTTCTACCTTGAGCTTTCAACTAGAAGACATCCCCTTTGGAACACAAGGTGTTACACTTCTCTGTGATGTGTCTACTGGCCACGCTAGACCAATTGTACCTGCTGGTTGGAGACGTTGAGTTTCCCTCAATGCCGATTCGACCATATTCATGTGGACCTCGTAGGACACTGCCACCTTCCAACGGTTTCACCCACCTCCTCACAGTGGTAGATCGATTCTCTCGCTGGCCAGAGGCCATCCCTCTCAACGACACAACCGCTACCTAGCCTCGTTCCCAGGCCCCGCCCAAACGCTACCAGCTGTGTGCAAGCTCTAGTCTTCCATTGGATTGCTCGTTTTGGCATCCCAATTGACATGTCCTCTGACAGGGCACCCCAGTTCACTTCACAACTATGGAAATCAATCGCTAGGTACTCAGCTCCACCACACCACAGCCTATCACCCCCAATCTAATGGCCTGGTGGAGAGGTTTCACCGTCATCTTAAGTCTGCCCTACGAGCACGCCTCACAGGTCCCAATTGGACACGAGAGTTACCTTGGGTGCTGTTAGGTATTCGGACAGCACCTAAGGAGGATTTGGAATGCTCCTCAGCAGAACTGGTGTATGGCACTCCTCTTACAGTGCCTGGGGATTTTATATAAAGTATTACAACCAGGCCCAAAGACCTTCAAAATTGACAGAGGAGGAAGGCCAGAAACAATCACAGTCGACAGACTTAACACACATGGACCTGGAACACCCTGTCCAGCCCTTGGTGCCACAATCTCGTGGATGATCTCTAAAGAATTCCCAACCTCCACCTGCAGATACGACCCAACACCACAACCCAGACGCCCCCAAAAGCTCAGTTGGTCACCAATGACAACCTGAGCAAATATAACTTAAGTTTTCTTGCTTGTCATGTGTAATGCCTACCTCAGATTTTCCTGTAAGGTTTGCATCTGTCATAAGTCGTGTTAGTATTTCAATGGTTTGTGCCAACTGAGAACCTCATGACCTTTGTGTAATGTATGCTAATTAGAGAGCACCACTTAGAAAAGTCAGTTGTTGTTGCTGTTGTGTTTACAGTGTTATAAGAAAGTTGTCTTTTGCCACAATCACACGATGTACCCGATCACCTGACATGTCACTGAAGCAGCAACTGGGAGAACAGCTGAGGGTCTAAAAGTCGTCGCGAAGCTTCAAGAAGACATTCTCTGCCTAGAAGCCAACTCACCAGTGGTCCCCTTCAGCCATGAGTTCCGGACCTCACTTACATCTAGTTATTCTCGTGAGTTTATTTGTGGGATTGTATATGTTGTCTTTACGACACCTGTCGTATTGCGCCGGTGGTGGAAGAGGCTGATTTCTGTTTGAGATAAGAAACAGGAGAACCGAGGCGTACGGCGTGGTCTACGGAACGGACCGGAACAGTTCCGTCACATTATTTTACGGAACGGAACAGGTTCGAATATGTGTGCTACCGCACACATGACTGCCAAATGTCGCATTGTGCGTTGTAGTTACCGGCCGTGATACTGTTTGAACAGTAGGCCCTAAGCAAAGGTTTTTTAAAGTGTCGCGTTGACAAACCATTAAGATCCGGTTAGTCCAGTTGCTGCCACTCTGTCAAGAACCCTGGTTTAGCATGCATGCATGAACAATCAACGAACCACATCTCCCTTATAAAACAGGCCTAGATGTTATGCAAAGTCACCCACTGCGCAGGACGCGTTTCGGCCAATACCAGGCCTCATCAGCTGCGCTGGGGTGACCGGGAGATGGGGACTGCCATATCATGCACAGAATGCAGTCAGGTGGCTGGCCTTATTCAAAAGTCGGTAGAGACTCCGATCTTCGAAAGCACCGTCTCTTCGTGCAGCTGTTCTTCGTGCAGCCGTCTTTCGTTCGATCGAAGATCTGATCTTGTGTAGCGATCGTAATCATTGATTGTCATGTGTTATCGCGTATCGGTGCGCGCGCGCATACAGAGGCGCTGGGGCCGGGGCTAGGTACCGGAAGTCATGCATCCGCGGCCGCCGGAAAAAACACAAAAGACAAGTAGCGTGCATGATGAGTACTTGCATACGTAAAACCGCTTACCGTATTGTCGACTCAGCGCTTACATTTTTACACTTCAACCTGTATACAAACCTTCATTTACCATCAAAAATCAAGTACTATGCCGAGTAACTAGAGCAATTCAACGCACAGGGCCGTAGCCATCAAATTTGGAGTGGTCAGGTCAGTGGTGCGTACGTAAGCACACAACAGCTAGGGGGGTCTGGGGGCATGCCCCCCCCAGAAAATTTTTGGAATTTAGAGGCTATGAGGTTGCTTCTGAGACCATTTTTGGGACAAAACAATGCTTCTGGAGGCCAGACGACAGAGTTTTACATGCATGAACATCTACCCTTTCTGCCCGTTGCGCCATGTAGCACTGGTTTAGGCTTTCCGATCGTTCGCTGATCTCACAAGCCACACCCTTCCTGCTTCGCAGATCGTTCGGTTGGAAGAACGAAAAATTGTTGGAAGACTCGGTCTTTCGCACTGTTTGCAGCCATCTCGTATTATGTTGCAACATGTCACCACGCTGTGTACGTGCCATGGGCGTTTGCCGAGCCAAGCAAGCCATGGGCATAGATATTTTATATATTATCTATGCCATGGGTGAGGGAAAAAGTGATCCGGTTGAAACCGGACTAACCGGACCGGTGGCTACGGCCCTGACGCACAAAGCGATATTGCAAGCCAGTCGTGCAAGTAGTACTAGTATGGTAGGAACCGCGGCTCCGTTCCGGTCCGTTCCGTAAAATAATGACGTGTATCTCTAGCTCAGGAATTGTATGCCGTATTTGGTTATTCCCAAGTAGTGCACCTGGAAGTTAAATTTAGGCTGTAGGCATTTATACAGGTGGCAACTCGATTCGTAATATCTTCTTTTTTTTTAAGTATAAAATTATACATTCACTATGTTCAAAGATTAATCATCTTGTAAGAGCTCACTCTATAGCGACGCATGTTCTTTTTTCAGAGGATTATGACTGCCCATATATGTAGACTTGACACTAAGCTTAGAGCTACCTGATCATGAGTCTTGTTCTCAGGCTCGTGAGTGAAGGAGAAAGAAGAGCCTGGTGCATGCTATTAAGCATTCAGTGTGCAGAATTAAACCATTACATATGTTCAAGCATTATTCATATAGCTTCTCGTATTCATTCTCCTATGAGTTAAACTGCACATATGCATAAACTGGTCTCGGTATCAGACCCTCTCGTGCAGAGGATCTGATACCGATACTACCGTATGGCGCTAAATTTTCACGAATGGTGGTTTTTGAAGATTGCATTGAAATAATTTCGCGAATTCGCTGTCTAAACCATGCACACGCCGCACACGTAATGTAGTATGGGTGTGGCATGCAAGCAAGTTCTATCTAATACGCAATACCACACACAGTTGGTATGGGTGACTGTGCTTTCTGAACTGTAATTCCACTAACTGGTACATGAGCCAAAGGCAACATTAAGTGACCATTAACACTCTCGTCTGTGTAGTGTGGTACATGTACATTTGTATGCAATGTTTTATATTGAAAATTACTCCACTACACAAGCAGTGTCAGTGTAACTGTGTTCTAACTGTGCTATATATCTACATGTAATTATTACACACACACACACACACACATATATGCTGCTTGTTGCACTTTCATATAACAGTGACCTTTCACTTGTACTGTTTCCTACAAGGCTTCCACCAACCCTCGTTTGCATGCTCTCCTTGTTCTGCTTTTGCTATTCTCTTGCTGAATGAGTTTTGTGCTATTCTTGGCCCTGAAAAGAAGGTGTCCGTCTTTATGATTCATAGAAAAGTCTGGCGTCTTGAATCATGAGCCCTTACCCGACATGATATAGATGTGGCAGTGCCGGATAAAAACTGAATATTATTCTGTTGTGTCTTTTGAGCACCAAGTTCAGCGTGCAGTAGCACTGAGCTTTCGTTAAGGGTGGGGCTCATACATGATTTTTAGAATGCATGAATGTCTAGTGCATCAACGTATATAGCGCCTATAAGCTCCGCCCATAGTGGAAGCTCCAGTGATACAGCAGTTTAAAATGTGGAGATACACTTGTAATACACGATAGACTAATATTTGCAGTTCTATCCAAGACAGCTACATATACATGTAGAAACTTGGAGGTGAATTCAGATTGTTGTGCAAGTATAAATACTGTAAAGTGCTTATACTAACAGAATGCCTATACTAACAGAGACAGTCGTTTGAGTGGTGGACACCTGCTGAAGAGTCCTTATATAAGCCCCACCCATAGTGGAAGCTCCAGTGATAGTTCAAAATGTGGAGAGTGGTGGACACCTGCTGAAGAGTCCTTATAAGGTCCACCCCCAAACAATACTTGTGGCCAGAACTAGTGGTTGGCATTGTGCCTTCTTTGGTGTGGCCTGACACTACAATAAATAAGTATTGGGTGTGGGATGTTCATCAGCTCACCCAAGAGTTTTATTACAGTAAGAGTGTGCAACTCCCATATGGTTTGCACACTCTTACTGTAATAGACTCTTGGTTCACCCCTGCTAACCTAAACTAAGACACTTGAAGATAAGTGGACTGACACCACTATAAATAAGTACTGGATGTGGGATGTTCATCAGCTCACCCAGAGAGTTTTATTACAGTAAGACTCCCATATGGTTTGCACACTCTTACTGTAATAAACTCTTGGTTCACCTCTTACTGTAATAAACTCTTGGTTCACCCCTGCTAACCTAAACTAAGACACTTGAAGATAAGTGGACTGACAGTAAGTACTGGATGTGGGATATTCATCGGTTCACCCCTGCTATTCTAAAGTAAGACTGTGCATCACCTTTGCCCTTGTGGTACCACCAGCCTTGTGGCATTCTGATGTGTAACTGGGTGGTATCCTGAAGTTCATAGGCATGCACAGCAGTAGAGGGTTGGGGGGGAGAAGCATGCACAAAATTTATGATGTACAGCACCACTAGCCTCGTTCCCAGTCCTCCACCACAGCTATTGTCGCTTGCAGTACGCGTTATTCGTACTGCAAGCGACGATAGCTGTGGTTGAGGACTGGGTACGAGGCTACAGCACCACCACTCAGAGTAGAAGCTGAACGTTCGCTTGACGAAGGGACTGAGTGGGTTGCTGGTCGTTCGACATGGACTCATGGGCTGTTGCTCCTTCAACTGAATCAATGGACTCCCGGGCTGCTGCTCCTTTGACTGGATGAGTGGACTTCTCTCTATCTTGAGTTACAAAGAATGTCTGATCTACGTATGTACCTTGCTAGCTAGCTGTAGATAACGTTAGACCACGCTAGACCCCCCCCCCCCGTAGTACCGCCACTGCTGAAGTTAGCTCTGAACTGTGGCCTTGAGGTATCTTCAGCTCCTTGTTGCAACAGCTTTACGTACAATGGGTATTTATCTTAGTGGGAGCACACTAAAAGCAGCAGCTGTGGCATCCCTCATTTAAACTTTAGCCTATCATGTGATTGTGGTTTGAAGCACTGCTGGGAGCACACCACAATCACCCCATGGTTAAATCCTGGAGAACAGGTGGCAGAACTGGTTTGTCTGACATCATATGACCTTGTTATGTCACAAATAGGAAGGGGGGTTTAATTAACCCTCGCTGTGCATGCGCGAGAGGGTTACAGTAGTTGTCCTGTGTGTCTGTGTGTGTGTGTGTGTGTGTCCCCATTTTCTCTATTCTGCCTTCTCGCCCTTTTAGACGTCCAACGAGAGGTATCAGCGGCTACAGCGCGGAAAATGCAGTAAAATGAAAAAGGTGTTTTCTCTAAAACTGCTTAGTTCAAAAGTTAGAAGTGTTATAAACTTACCGCGACTAAGTCAGCCATTTTCTTCACGTGCAATGTTTCCGTATACCTCTCCGTAACACGTACGTAATGGTAATGTGTGATCGTGTGAGTTGGAGCACGTGGTATTGTGGTTTTTCCGTCTAACTTAGACGTTTGTGACTGTCTTTTACGAGAGGTTCAGAAAGGTATGCCCACAATGTAATACCGTAGTGCACTTGAAGAGGTCAGTTTGTGACTGTGGCCATGCCTTCGCATTGAAGAAAAGGAAAGCACGGTGTACTGCTGTTTGGGAGCCTGAGAACGCAATGAAACATAGAAAAGCCTTACTGTCTGAGGAAGAGTGACGAAAGAGAGAGACAAAGTCCGCAAAGCGAGTAAGAGAGCTTCTGAAACACGTGAGCAGACTTTGCACAGGCAAGAACAGAACCAAACACATCTAGCTTGTGCCGAGGGTTCTGCACTTCAGTGCTGTTCATTTGTTTTGTGCTACACATCAGGTGGTTAGAATCAGGTGTTGTTGGCTGATGGCCTCGTGATGTTTCTTTTTGTAAACAGATGATGTGTATACTATCCATAGCTGTGTGTTTTTTAACTTGTGCAGGGAAATTTAGATATCAGGAGATTCAGCGTGCTGTAGGGGATCAGAAGGTTTAGTGGTTCTATTTAGCGTGCTGTAGGGGATCAGAAGGTTTAGTGGTTCTATTTAGCATGCTGTAGGGGATCAGAAGGTTTAGTGGTTCTATTTAGCGTGCTGTGGGGGGTTAGAAGGTTTAGTGGTTCTATTTAGCGTGCTGTGGGGGATCAGAAGGTTTAGTGGTTCTATTTAGCGTGCTGTAGGGGATCAGAAGGTTTAGTGGTTCTATTTAGCGTGCTGTAGGGGATCAGAAGGTTTAGTGGTTCTATTTAGCGTGCTGTAGGGGATCAGAAGGTTTAGTGGTTCTATTTAGCATGGTGTAGGGGATCAGAAGGTTTAGTGGTTCTATTTAGCGTGCTGTGGGGGATCAGAAGGTTTAGTGGTTCTATTTAGCGTGCTGTGGGGGGTTAGACATCATAGAGATTTAAATACGTATGTGCAGAGTGAGTGTATTTCTCATGCGGAGGTTGTGCGTGTGCACTGGCTGGTGTTGCATCGCTGTGTATGACATCAAAGGGGTTTGACTAAATGGCTTAATGGAAGTTGGTAAAAGTTTTTTGTGTAAGATTCACACAGTAAAGACACTTTTAATGTTATGAGGCAAAACTGTGAAACACCAGTAGTCGCTGCAAATTGACCCTTGAAAGTCAGATTTTTACAAAGTGATTTGACAAGAAGTGTGAATTACATAATACTTGACCGTATTTTTACCCTTCTCTACCCCCCTCTCTCCTCCCCCCCTCTTTCCTCTCTCCTTCCCCCCCTCTTTCCTCTTTCCTCTCTTCTTCCCCCCCTCTCTCCCCTCTCTTACCTACTCCCCTCACACAAAGGCCTTAGTATCACTGGCCTACACAGACTCCACACCAAATGTGACTCACGAAGCAGACCGCTGCATCTGGAAGGGAGAATGTGCTGATTCCATTTATGGTGGAAAGTACAACTGCTTCTACAATGGCGAGCCAACCAAGCTTGAGAAGGGTACCGAACTCTTTGAACTTATTAAAGAAACGTGTCCTCGATACCTCGGACGTGGTGAGGTCTGTTGTGATGTTGCTCAGATGAACACATTGCACGACCAGATCAAAACAGCACAACAGCTCTTCACTCGCTGTCCAGCCTGCATCAGTAATTTTGTTAGCCACTTTTGTGTGGCAACTTGTGATCCAGACATGTCTCTATTTATTGACATCCCCAATGGTGGTCTCACACGACTGAATGATACAACCCCCTGGTACATTACATCAGTAAACGTGAGAATCACTGAAGAATATGCGGACAACTTGTACAACTCGTGTAAGAGTGTACAGTATCCTCAGGCCAGCACTAAGGTGATTTCCATCATGTGTGGAGGAACGGGGACTTGTAATCCGGAACGATGGCTCAAGTTCCTTGGATCACCAGCTCAAAATGGCGAGTCCCCCTTCCCAATGAACTACTTTTTCAACAATTCAGTTCTGGTCATCCAGAAATGATCCCGAGAAATGCGTCAACTGCAGATTTTTATGCCTGCAATGATACCCGAGATAACATCACGTGCAACTGTTCTGACTGTCCTGCTGTCTGTCCACCTCCATCCTGCCGCACGGAACAAATTCTCATTGCTGCTCAAGATTCTGAGTCAACTTTCACATTCCAACCAGCTGATGCTACCACATCATATTGGACCTTTGGGCCGGTGTTTAATCAGGATGTACTGACAGAGGTGTGTGAGTGTGTGTATGCGATTTTATTTTTTGTCTGATAATTGGACTCCTTTCCCTCTCCTCCCCTCTCCCCAGGTCCTTCAGCTGCAGAACTACCTGACCAACATGGAAGTACCCTACACGGACAACAGTGGCTCACAACGAAACATTACACTGTCGGACATTTGCTTTAAGCCAGCCAATAACTACTGTACGATCGAGAGTGTTCTCAACTACTTTCAAAACTCACTTGACAATTTAAACTACACTGAGCTGTTTGGTCTTGTGAACTCGTCCTACCACATTCACTACTGCACTCGGAACCCTACTGCCACCAAAAGCTATTACTACCATAAAAGCATTCCTTGTCTGGCACAATTTGGAGGGTTTATTGATCCTAATGTTGCTCTGGCAGGATTTCAAAGTGAGTGGACGTGTGTTATGGTAATACATACATGGACATAGCTTACTTTCATCCCCCTTCCACCCTCCCTTCCTCTTTCCTTTCCTCCTCTCTCTTCTCTCGTTCCTCCTTCTCCTCCCCTCTTCACAGTGGATTTAGATGGAGAGTACAATTTCGACACAGCAACACTTCTTTTAGTGACATTCCTGGTGAATAATGAGGATGATAACAAGATGGCAGAGACTTGGGAGGCAGCTTTTCTTGACTACCTGGACAATTACACGAGGAAGCATGTCAACACAACTATTAAGATGTCCTTCTCAGCAGAGGTGTAATTGCATGAGTCACTTTAATAGCCATTGCTAAAATAATATCACTGTTTTTGTTCATACACACACACACACACACACACACACATACATGCACACACACACACACACACACACACACACACACACACACACACACACACACACACACACACACATACATGCACACACACACACACACACACACACACACACACACACACACACACACACATGCACACACACACACACACACACACACACACACACACACACACACACACACACACACACACACACACACACACACACACAACCATACAGCGGCCAATCGTGGATGATATCGATTGTGCAAGCATAATAAAAGCTTCACATCACATCACTCCAAACCATAATTATCACTAAGGCAACACTTGTGGGTTTGTTAACATCCACTTTACATGTGTGACATCATAACAGCATTCATAAGGTCATAGGTTGGTTACTGTGTGTATTCACATCATTCACAACTTGAGTTTTCAGGGAGTTGACCCTTGTACAGGCTATTTTGAAATTTTGTAAACCAATTCCACCCCCATGATTTTTTAAATTTATTTTCCCTCTTGTGTATATGAGCTGTTTTACATTTGGCAAAATAGGAGGCCATTGCCTCAGGCCAAGCACTAAGCAAGGTCACTCCATATTTTTTTGCCGGATTTCTCACTGATTTTCACACTGATTGTGTGATATCCAGTATTGCCATGGAAGGCAGACACTCAAAAGGTGCGTGTGGTCTATTAATTATAGTATCTAGTCTCGTTCCCAGGCTCTTATGTGGGGGAGGAGAAATGTTTCTGCATGGGAACAAGGCTATATAGTATCAGAGTATGAAAGCCAATGACATTAGCAGATACAAAGGATCCTCTCAAGATCTCGATGATTAATGATAACTAAATTATGTTTGTCAAGGGAAAGCTGTGCACTGTGAGATACACTGTTTTGTGTGTGTGTTTTATTTTTGGGGAAGGGGTGAACTACAATACATTGTATATGCATCATGCTCATAAGTCACCAAAATCAGATAGCAGGGTCAACATTGCTTAGAGGGTTCATGCCCCCAAAATCCCCTTAGATGGCTGGCCCCAGTACAGCCAGTTCTCTTCTAATGCAAGCATGCAGTCTTTCCCCCTTGACTAGAAAAGGGAACCAGTTGAGCCGGTGTGTAACAGATGGGCTGATTTCTCGTCGACGCAGCAAATTGTTTTAATGCCGTATATGTACGCTTACTATCTCCGTAATCTCATGATATACCCGATCACCTGACATGTCAACGAAGCGGTAACTGGGAGAACAGCCGAGGGTCTAAAAGTCGTCGCGACGCTTCAAGAAGACATTCTCTGTCTAGAAGCCAACTCACCAGTGGTCCCCTTCAGCCATGAGTTCCGGACCTCACTTATATCTAGTTATTCTCGTGAGTTTACTTGTGGGATTGTATATGTTGTCTTTACGACACCTGTCGTTGCGTTGGTGGTGGAAGAGGTTGATTTCTGTTTGAGATAAGAAACGGGAGAACCGAAGCGTCTGGCATGGTATCTCTGGCTCAGGGAT
The DNA here is from genome assembly GCA_949130485.1 of Agelas oroides. NCBI lineage: Eukaryota > Metazoa > Porifera > Demospongiae > Agelasida > Agelasidae > Agelas > Agelas oroides. The sequence continues at coordinate 9,129,089 of OX422186.1, read as the reverse complement.
TGTGTGCCGTATTTGGTTATTCCCAAGTAGTGCACCTGGAAGTTATAGGCTGTAAGCATTTATACAGGTGACAACTCGACTCATAATATCTTTTTTTTTTTTTTAAAGTGTACAGTTTGCAAAATTATACTTTCACTATGTTCAAAGATTAATCATCTGGTAAGTGCTCACTCTATAGCGACGCATGTTCTTTTTTCAGAGGATTATGACTGCCCATATATGTAGGCTTGACACTAAGCTTAGAGCTACCTGATCATGAGTCTTGTTCTCAGGCTCGTGAGTGAAGGAGAAAGAAGAGCCTGGTGCATGCTATTAAGTATTGAGTGTGCAGAATTAAACCATTATGTATGTTCAAGCATTATTCATATAGCTTCTCGTATTCATTCTCCTATGAGTTAAACTGCACATATGCATAAACTGGTCTCGGTATCAGACCCTCTCGTGCAGAGGATCTGATACCGAGACTATGCAGACATGTTGCTAAGGCTACTAGAACACGTACAAAAGATTTCTCAATTTGAAATTACAGCTGACCAATCAAAACTTTCAGTGAAACTCAGTGCTAAGTTTACCCTTGGTATGTCATATAGTGAGATCATTTAATGGTAAGAATTTGGGAGCAATACCATGCACAGTTGACTGTGCTTTCTGAACTGTAATTCCACAAACTGGTAAGGGTACATGAGCCAAAGGCGACATTAAGTGACCATTAGCACTCTCATCTGTGTAGTGTGGTACATGTACACTTCTAATGTTTTATATTGAAAATTACTCCACTACACACACATTGTCAGTGTAACTGTGTTCTAACTGTGCTATATATCTACATGTAATTATTACACACACACATACATGTATGTGCTGCTTCTTGCACTGTCATATGACTGTGTTCACAGGTTTAAAAATATAAGCATTCTCTAATGGTGACCTTTGGTGACCTTTCTCACTTGTACGGTTTCCTACAAGGCTTCCACCAACCCTAGTTTTGCTTTTGCTATTCTCTTGCTGAATGAGTTTTGTGCTATTCTTGGCCTGAAAAGAAGGTGTCCATCTTTATGATTCATAGAAAAGTCTGGCGTCTTGAAACATGAGCCCTTACCGACATGATATAGATGTGGCAGTGCTGGATAAAAACTGAATGCTATTCTGTTGTGTCTATTGAGCACATCACCAAGTTCAATGTCCAGTAGCACTGAGCTTTCGTTAAAGGTGGGGCTCATACATGCTTTTTAGAAACATGAATATATAATACATCAACGTATCACCTATAAGACCTGCCCACAGTGGAATACACTTGAAATACACAATAGACTAATATTTGCAGTTCTATCCAAGACTGCCACACATACATGTAGAAACTTGGAGGTATTGTTGTGCAAGTATGAATACTGTACATTGAAGTGCCTATACAGAATGCATATATAAAGTGCTTATACTAACAGAGACAGTAGTTTGAGTGGTGGACACCTGCTGAAGAGTCCTTATAAGGTCCACCCCCAACAATACTTGTGGCCAGAACTACTCCAAGTAGTGGTTGGCATTGTGCCTTTGGTGTGGCCTGACACCAGGGATGTTCATCAGCTCACCCGACAGTTTTATTACAGTAAGAGTGTGCAACTCCCATATGGTTTGCACACTCTTACTGTAATAAACTCTTGGTTCACCCCTGCTAACCTAAACTAAGACACTTGTAGATAAGTGGACTGACACCACTATAAGTAAGCACTGGATATTCATCGGTTCACCCCTGCTATTCTAAAGTAAGACTGTGCATCACCTTTGCCCTTGTGGTACCACCAGCCTTGTGGCATTCTGACGTGTAACTGGGTGGTATCCTGAAGTTAGCTCTGAACTGTGGCCTTGAGGTATCTTCAGCTCCTTGTTGCAACAGCTTTATATACATACAATGGGTGTCTTATTTATCCTCTGCTTTGATGACTGCATATGAAAAGCAGCAGCTGTGGCATCCCTCATTTAAACTTTAACCTATCATGTGATTGTGGTTGGGAGCGCAACCACTATCACCCCATGGTTAAATCCTGTAGAACAGGTGGCAGAACTGGTTTGTCTGACATCATATGACCTTGTTATGTCACAAATAGGATGGGGGGTTAATTTGCTTTGTGCTACACGTCAGGTGGTTAGAGTCAGAAGATGTTGCCAGCTGATGGCCTTGTGATGTTTCTTTTCGTAAACAGATGATGCGTATACTATCCATAGCTGTGTGTTTTTAACTTGTGCGGGGAAAGCTAGATATCAGCATCCTGTAGGGGATCAGATTTGGTGGTGCTATTTAGCATGCTGTGGGAGATCAGACAGCAAGAGATTTAGCATGCTGTGTTTTTAAAAAAACAATTTCTAGGAGATACGTATGTGCAGAGTGAGTGTATTTCTCTGTGCGTGTGTGCACTGGCAGGTGTTGCATCGCTATGTATGACATTAAAGGGGTTTGACTAAATGGTTTAATGGAAGTTGGTATAAGTTTTTTGTGTAAGATTCACACAGTAAAGACACTTTTAATGTTATGAGGCAAACTAGAGGAAAGTGAAACGCCAGTAGTCGCTGCAAATTGAGCCCAGGGCCCCTTGAAAATAGAATTTGACAGGAAGTGTGAATTACATGACAATCATTGTATTTGCACCCTTCTCTCCTCCCCCTTCTCTCCTTCCCCTTCCCTTACCTACTCCCCTCACACAAAGGCCTTAATATCATCACTGGCCTATGCAGACTCCACACCAAATGTGACTCACGAAGCAGACCGCTGCATCTGGAAGGGAGAATGTGCTGATTCGTATTACGTTGTTGGCGGAAAGTTCAACTGCTTCTACAATGGCGAACCAACCAGGCTTGAAAATGGTACCGAACTCTTTGAACTTATTAACAAAACGTGTCCTCGATACCTCGAACGTGGTGAGGTCTGTTGTGATGTTGCTCAGATGAACACATTGCACGACCAGATCAAAACAGCACAACAGCTCTTCTCTCGCTGTCCAGCCTGCGTCAGTAATTTTGTAAGCCACTTTTGTGCAGTAACTTGTGATCCAGACATGTCTCTATTTATTGACATCCCCGATGGTAATCTCACACGACTGAATGATACAACCCCCTGGTACATTACATCGGTAAACGTGAGAATCACTGAAGAATATGCGGACAACTTGTACAACTCGTGTAAGAGTGTACAGTATCCTCAGGCCAGCAATAAGGTGATTTCCATCATGTGCGGAGGAACGGGGACTTGTAATCCAGAGCAGTGGCTCAAGTTCCTTGGAAGCCCAATTCAAAATGGCGAGTCCCCCTTCCCAATGAACTACATTTTCAACGATTCGGTACCTGGTCATCCAGAAATGATCCCGAGAAATGCGTCGACTGCAGATTTTTATGCTTGCAATGATACACGAGACAACATGACGTGCAGCTGTTCCGACTGTCCTGCTGTCTGTCCACCTCCTCCTAAATTTTCGACATCCCATTTCCCGGTTGTGATTGTAGAGATCAGTATCACGGCCGTGGGTAGTAGTATCTCCGTCATGGTCTTCATCGTTGCTCTGATGGTGGCTGTTCTGTGTAAAGTTCGGAAATCTGGGTATGTTTCTATCGCCCCTGACAGTGCACAGCATTCTAATTATGGAACTGTGGGGGAGGAGGAAAAGAAGTCTCGAGACGATGAATCACCAACTAACAGCGTTGGGAGCATCAACTCGGATCAGATCCCAGTGGATGTGAAAGAACCCGTGCCATCTTCCTCTTCGCTGTGTCACTGTTATACAAAGATTGGTCATGTGATCGAGAACCGGATCCAGAAGGTTTTCTACTACTGGGGGCGGTTTGCTGCTAAATACTGGTACCTTGTCCTCCTCTTTTCTTTGCTCATTTGTGCTGCCCTCAGTTTTGGGTTATTCTTCTTCAAAGTTACAACTGATCCGGTGGAGCTGTGGTCTGCCCCAACTAGCCGGGCACGCAAGGAGAAAGAATACTTTGACACTCATTTTAACCCTTTCTACCGCACAGAGCAAATCATTGTCACAGCTCGAAATTTTGAATCCAATTTCACATTCCAACCACTTGATGGTAGCACGTCATATTGGACCTTTGGACCAGTGTTTAATCAGGATGTACTGATAGAGGTAGGGGTGTGCATGTATGTGTGTGCATAGTATAATTCAAGTGCTATCATTACTAACCATTGTGTGTGTATGAGGTCTGCTTAAGGTTATGATGAACAACCTGTCCTATCTCAGAATTCAATAAATGCGTTTGAATGTCAGCGTTATAACTCTAGAGTGCTTGGAGGTATTTTAGCGCTTCAAAAGCCTATGGAGATACCGCAGACCAGGCTATACACAATGCTCTTTTGGTCATAACAGCTCTAGCAGCTTATAATCCACACCATCCAGAACAAAGCCTTCACATAAACTCTTTTGCGTCAAATATCTGCTTACTGACGGCCCTCAAACTCACCATTTTCGGTTACTAGTCTCCTAGCACAAGTATCTAGGTCGAGTCGATGGCAATTTTCAAGCAGCGCTCGAAATGTAGATGCTACATAAAATTTTGAGTAGCATTCTTCGTAAACCACGACCGAAAAAGCCATTTTCTGACAGTTTGTCCAGAACTTTTTTGGCAAAACTTGACGAGTCGACCTCGAAAATTTAGTACGGGAGGCCGTTGAGCTGTTATCTTCCGCAGAAAATAAAAGTAGTTCACTAAAATTGACGCAAAGTTAGTAACGGTAGGAATGCATTCGGACTTGCGGGTATACGTCATGAATATAATTATAAATAAGTGCGCGCCGAGCTTGTTCATCGTAACCTTAAGTTATTTTCCAGTAGTTGTAACTCTTGCCTCCCCTTTCTCCCCCACCCCCCTCTCTCCCCAGGTCCTTCAGCTACAGAACTACCTGACCAACATGGAAGTACCCTACACAGACAACAGTGGCTCACAACGAAACATTACACTGTCGGACATTTGCTTTAAGCCAGCTAATAACTACTGTACGATCGAGAGTGTTCTCAACTACTTTCAAAACTCACTTGACAGTTTAGACTACACTGAGCTGTTTGGTCTTGTGGACTCATCCTACCACATTCACTACTGCACTCGGAACCCTACTGCCACCAAGAGCTATTACTACAAACATAAAAACATTCCTTGTCTGGCAAAATACGGCGGCTTTGTTGATCCTAATGTCGCTCTGGGAGGATTTCAATGTGAGTGTGTGTGTGTGTGTGTGTGTGTGCGCGTGCGTGCGTGTGTGCGTGTGTGCGTGTGTGTGTGTGTGTGTGCATGTGTGCATGTGTGTGCATGTGTGTGTGTGTGTACGCATACGTGCATGAATGTGTGTGGGTTTTATGGTACAGCTGTCCAGGGACAACATTTCTTATTACACTTTATAGTTTCAATACTGCTCTCCCCTCTCTTTCTCCCTTCCGACCCTTCCCTCTATTGCCTTCCTCTTCTCCTCCACTTCCCATGGCCAGTGGATGAAAATGGAGAGTACAACTACGATACGGCGACAGCCCTCCTTGTGACATTTCTGGTGAACAACCACATTGACAAGAACAGTGACGACTACAAGATGGCGGAGGCTTGGGAGACAGCCTACCTCAACTATCTGCACAATTACACAAGGGAGCATGTTAACACAACCATCAAAATCACATTTTCATCTGAGGTATTGACGCTTTGTTAACTTTGATCAAAACACTGATCTTTGAGATTGTGATATTAGTCTGTCTGTCTACTTGTATCTCTCTCACATGCGACGCATATAGCGGTCAATCGTGGATGAGATCAATCGTGAAAGTAGGGCGGACATCTTCACCATCGCAGTCAGCTATCTGCTCATGTTTCTCTACATCACTCTCTTCCTGGGCCACATCCGCAGCTTCGCAACACTCTTTGTGAGTAGTTTACCAAGTGATTTACTGTGGTTTACTGTGGTTTTGTGGTTTTATTTTTAACTATAAAGTACATTTACTTAACTTGATGTGGGCACATACGGGAATTTAACACCAGGCCCCTTTCCCGATTTTTGGGTGGGACCAGGGGATGAGGCTAGTAAGAACCCAGACTACTTATGTGAGAGTGTCACTGCAGTAACATGTACCTGTCTGTCTCTCTTCTTTCTCCTCTTTCTCCTCCCCCTCTCTCTTCTTCCCCCCCTCTCTCTTCCCCCTCTCTTCCCTCCCCCTCTCTCTTCCCCCTCTCTCTCTTCCCCCTCTCTCTCTTCCCCCTCTCTCTCTTCCCCCTCTCTCTCCTCCCCCTCTCTCTTCCCCCTCTCTCTCTTCCCCCTCTCTCTCCTCCCCCTCTCTCTTCTTCCTCCCCTCTCTTCTTCCCCCCCCCCCCCCCCCCCGTCTTCCCCCTCTCTTCCTCCTCTCTCTCCTCCTCGGCTCTCTTCTCTTCCTCTCTCTCCTCTTCCTCTCTCTCCTCTTCCTCTCTCCTTCCTCCTTCTCCCTCCCTCTTACCCAAGGTTGACTTGAAAATCCTTGTTGGGCTGTTTGGTGTGGGGATGGTGCTAGTGGCAGTGCTAGCTGCCCTCGGTCTCCTCAGCTACATCGGAATCATGGGGTCCCTCATTATCATTGAAGTTGTGCCCTTCCTTGTGCTTGCTGTCGGAGTTGACAACCTCTTCATCTTGGTTCACTCCTACGAGGTGACCTGCTGTTCCCTCACTCTCCTAGCCTCTCTATCTCCCTCCTCCTCCTACCCATTTCTCCTCTTTGTCCATCCTCTTTCCTCCTGTTCTTCCCCCCCTTCTCTCCAGCCTCCTGACCAATTTATTCACTGCATGTCCTAATAATACACAGCTTCACTTTTTTGCACACACACACACACACGCACGCACGCACGCATGCACACACACACACACACACGCACGCATGCACACACACACTGCACACACACACACACGCACACACGCACGCATGCATGTACACACACACACACACACACACACACACTCACACACACACACTCACACACACACACTATTTCTCCAGCGTCAAGCCAAGAAACTTGCCAACCGCCATCAGGGAAATCTCCAACAGGTTCCTGTTCCCGAGCTGATTGGTCGGGCACTCGGTGAGGTTGCTCCCAGTCTCCTCCTGACATCCCTCTCTGAGACCAGTGCTTTCCTTCTGGGGGGTGTGTCAACCATGCCTGCTGTCAGGAGCTTCTCCTTCTACGCTGGTACTGCAGTCTTCTTCAACTTCCTTCTGCAGGTGGGCTCTATATGGAATGCTACTCACTAATATAAAGAGTGCCACATTCCTATAGTATACCTTTGAATAAGTGGCTGTGTATAGCTATTGGCAGTAATTCCGATCATCCCAGTGCAGTTGATGAGGCCGGTATGCCATAACGCGTCCTGTGCAGTTGATTACTTTTGCCTAACATCTAGGCATGCCTTTTCATGGAGATACATATGTGGCAGTCCCGTGTAGAAATCGAAAGTATTCCGTCGTGTATTTCGATCGCATTGCTGCATTCAAAGCGCCGTATCGCTGAACTTCCGTTAAGGGCGGGGCTCATACTTACTTCGTAGATGCATGAATATCTAATGAGTTTACGAAGCGCGTATGAGTGCCGCCCTTAACCTTCGATTTCTACACAGGACTGCCACATATGTATAGTTTATTGGTTATGTCCCTATGCCTGGGGTGCTCTGTTTGGAATGTTAGTACTGTTATGCACTCTTATTTACTATTGTATGGATGCTGCACTACCCCCCCCCCCCCGAATAACTGCCTCTAGAATGTACTACATAGAGATAATTAATACTGTGTAAACCAGTATACAACCTAAACACACATATCTGTATTGCATATGTGCGTGTCCTGGGATTCAAAGTAATTTAAGCCCCGTGTTGCTGGTTTATGTCTGCAGGTTACGGCCTTCGTCAGTGTGTTGTCTCTGGATGCCAGAAGGCAGATTGTAAGTTGTATGGTTTGAGCTCCCTTTCTACGTACATTCTTAATTGATCGTCACCCTCTCTACTATCTTTCCTCTCTTTTTCTCTCCTCCCCCTCCTCCTGTTCCTCTCCTTCCTCTGACCTTCCCTTCCTCACTTTTTTGCTTCTTTCTTTGCTCCCCCCCCCCCCCCCCCCCCCTTTCCCCCATCTTCTCTTCCTCCTCTTCCTTCCCACCTTTCCTCTCACCTCTCTATCACTCCCTCTGCCACTAAGGCAAATCGTCTGGAGGTGGCATTCTGCTTCAAACTCAAGGATAAGTTTGATCCTCGCACTGGAAAAGACTTCATCTTTCTTATCATGAAACACTTTGCCAAGCTGGTGCTCCACCGATACGTGCGGCCATTCATACTTCTGATCTATGGATTCACCTTGACTGCTTGCCTGGCTCTTGTGTTTCAAGTGCAGATTGGCCTCTCACAAACCATTGCTCTTCCCAAGGTAGGGGATTGTGTGCGTGAGTGTGTGTGGTTGTGAGTGTGTCTGTGTGTCCATCTGCCTGTCTGTCCGTCTGTGTAGTGTGTGGGAGTTAACATGTACTTCTGCACTTCCTACACATGTCAGTCCCAAGTTCCTCTTCCCTCACCTCTTCAAACCCACACATTTCTGCAGGACTCCTACTTGAATCCATACTTCTCTGAGATGAACAAGTACCTTCACACAGGACCTCCAGTCTACTTTGTCATCGAGGAGGGGTTCAACTACTCGGACTTTGCTAACCAGAACAAGGTACGACCAAACTTGTGAGAGAGTTTCATGAACACTTTACAATGTCAAAAAAAGTTGTAAGATGGAATTCAGTAGTCTACATGAATGATAGAACCATACAAATGTGCGGGCTGCTGTACATGTAGCTGCAATGTCATCATAAGATTACTCCCTCCCCTCTTCCTGCTCTCTATCCCTCCTCCTCCTCCCTTCCTCATCTTCCCTTTCCTATCCTCTCTCCCCTCCCTCCTTCCTCTCTCTCCCTCCACTCTCTCTCTCTCTCCCTCCTCTCGCTTTCTTTCTCTCCCTTCCTTCCCTCTCCCTCTCTTCTGGCATCTAGATCTGCTCCGGAGCTGGCTGTGATGGTGACTCAGTGGGTAGCCAGATTGCTATCTACTCACGATTACCTGATGTGTGAGTGTGATGATGTGTGACGTGTGATGATGTGGGACGTGTGATGATACATGTTCTTGATACATGTGCATGTGTGTATTTGTCCCAATATCATGTACATGTCGTACACACACACACACACACACACACACATCCACACACGCACACGCACACACACACACACACACACACGCACACACACACACACACTTCTCACATCACAGTACTCGCATCGCTGAGCCAGCCATGCTGTGGATGGACACCTACTTTGAGTGGATCTCTCCAACGACCGGCTGCTGTGGCATCAATGAGACTGAGCCTAACCAGGAGTGCACACTTAGTGAGGCAGAGTTGCGTGTGTGGTGTGTGAGGGGGGAGGGGAGGGGGGGAGCAGCAGCTATGGGTATAATATTGAGTCTAGTGAGGCAGAGACATGTAGGGGTGTTGTTGGGGGGTTTAATTTTGGTGGGTGTTATGTGGGAGGGGGAGAGGAGGTTTATGTGTAGAAAATGGAGACAGTATTGTCTTTTCCCTTCACAGATGAGAGTACGCCGCTGTGTCTCCCGTGTCTTCAAGGGAGGGAACGACCCAATTCCACTGAGTTTGAGGAATACATCTCATCGTTTCTCAACACTAACCCTTCCAAAGAGTGTCCCTCTGGGGGTCACGCTGCGTTCAGTTCCGCAGTGAAACTCAAAGCAGACAATAAAACAGTCAACAGTGAGTCCATTTGTGGCCTAGCTTCCTTGAGCATGTGGCATTAGCAAGACCCTTTCTAGATTTTGCTGCTCCCTTCATAGACATGTGCCCCCCTCCCAAGCCTTGAACCTAGGCTTTCCAAAGTTTGTCTCACAGCCCGGAAGAGTTCATTGCGTAATACTGTGCAACCGTGACATCAAAAGTACTAGTAATGAAGCTGCAGAGTACTGTCTTGTTCTGTTGCTTGTGTTGTTCTTAATGTGCAAGTCAAGAAGCTGACAAGATGCAAGGCAGAGACAACTCGTATGTCCAGGCTACCCATGACATCACATGCAAAATTCTCCGTTTTTTTTTTTCTTTCCAAAGCTGTGTGACCAACTCTGGAATGGGTTGAGGCTAGTACATGCACATCTTCCTCCCCTCTTCTTCCTCCCCTCTTCTTCCTCCCCTCTTCTTCCTCCCCTCTTCTTCCTCCCCTCTTCTTCCCTCCTACATACCTCCTCCACTACTTCCCACTCCAGCCTCCTACATAATGACCTACCATACCATCCTTAAGAACTCCAGTACATGCACATCTTCCTCCCCTCTTCTTCCCTCCTACCTCCTCCACTACTTCCCACTCCAGCCTCCTACATAATGACCTACCATACCATCCTTAAGAACTCTAGTACATGCACATCTTCCTCCCCTCTTCTTCCCTCCTACATACCTCCTCCACTACTTCCCACTCCAGCCTCCTACATAATGACCTACCATACCATCCTTAAGAACTCTAGTACATGCACGTCTTCCTCCCTCTTCTTCCTCCTACATACCTCCTCCACTACTTCCCACTCCAGCCTCCTACATAATGACCTACCATACCATCCTTAAGAACTCCAGTGAGTACATTGCAGCGCTGCGCCATGCAAGGAACCTGGGAGACAACTTAACCGAGGTCCTCAACATCACTGTGTTCCCGTATAGCGTCTTCTACGTCTACTATGAGCAATATCTCTCCACCATCCATGACATGGCTCTCAACATTGGCCTCTCTCTGGGTGAGTTTGTCAGTAGTCCCCCCTCCCTCCTTCCCTCCTTTCCCTTTTCAGTCCTCCCTCTCCTCCCTCCCTCACTCCCCCTCCTCCCCCTTCCAACTCTCCCATTCCTCCGTTAACAAACCCTCTTCTACAGGTGCTGTATTTTTGGTGAGCATTCTCCTCCTGGGTCTCAATGTTTGGGCAGCCGCCATCGTCTTGCTCACTGTCACTAGTATCATTGCACACATGCTGGGCTCCATGGGGGTGCTTGATATCCATGCCAACGCTGTTTCCCTTGTCAACCTTGTCATGGTGAGTGGTGTGCAACATTTAGAATAGATCTGACCTTGTTAGCAAGGGTAGTTTGCCTACTGACTAGTGCTTCCTTGACACAATTCATCTGTCACACCACACACACACACACACACACACACACACACACACACACACACACACACACACACACACACACACACACACACACACACACACACACACATACACACCACACACACACCATCCAGACCGTGGGTATTGCAGTGGAGTTTTGCTCGCATATTGTCCGTGCTTTCTGTTCTTGCACCCACACCACTCGCTACGAGAGAGCATATTATGCTCTGTCCCAGATGGGAGCATCAGTAAGAAGATAACTGATATACATGCAGATGGTAGATTTATGTAGCTGTTATTGCACTTTTTGCTTACACCATCACCCTATACATGAGCTCACATGAGCTCACATGGGCTCAATGGGCTCACATGAGCTCACATGGGCTCACATGACCTCACATGAACTCACATGAGCTCACATGATCACACATGACATCACATGAACTCACATGAGCTCACATGACCTCACATGATCCTCTGTTTATCACAGGTATTCAGTGGTATCACGATAACCAAATTCCTGGGAGTGTTCATACTATTCTTCGCAAAGTCCCAGATATTTGAGGTCTACTACTTCAGGATGTACATGTGCATGCTGCTCTGGGGGGCACTGCATGGGCTTGTCTACCTCCCAGTGTTTCTGAGCTATTTTGGTGAGTCATGATATCAACAACCTCTTAGTGATGGGTCAATGTATTTGTGGCAGTTCTGTGTAGAGATTATTTCACTTTGATCACATTGCCACATTTGAAGCGCTGTATCGCTAAACTTCTGTTAAGGACGGGGCGGGCTCATGTGTGCTTTGTAGACTCAGATGGTGCTTTGAACGCTGCAGTGTGATTGAAATACACAATGGAACAATCTTCAATTTCTGCAAAGGAACGTGACATTTTCATTTTCATTCTGGTCACATTGCTACATTTGAAGCGCTGTATTGTTGAACTTCTATTAAGGACAGGGCTCATATGCGCTTTGTAAACTCAGAAGTTCAGTGATATGGTGCTTTCTTTCACTGTATTGTTGAACTTCTATTAAGGACAGGGCTCATATGCGCTTTGTAAACTCAGAAGTTCAGTGATATGGTGCTTTCTTTCACTGTATTGTTGAACTTCTATTAAGGACGGGGCTCATATGCGCTTTGTAAACTCAGAAGTTCAGTGATATGGTGCTTTCTTTCACTGCGGCAATGCAAGTGAAATACACAAATGGAACAATCTTCCATTTCTGAAGACTTACATTTTCATTTTTAGTGTTCTACTCTTACACCAATCTTTCCCCCCACTAGGCCCACCCAGCTACCCGATGAAGGTTTCTTCGCCCTACAGTGATGACTACATGGTTACTGACACCTCACGCCCTCCAACCGTACCCCCTAACAACGACTCACCTCATATCAGAGTTACCCCTCAACCCCAGCCACCCCTGACCAGCCAGTCACAACCACACCCACAACCAACCCTGCAATCCAACATATATTCCACCCTACCTGGGAGGGAGGGGGAAGAAATTCCTTACTACACCGGAGGACAATACCCACAGCCAACGTATCCTCAGCAACAGACAGTAGATGAACACACCAGATTGGTCAACCATTAAACCGACAACAGTATCACTGTGACTGTGATATGTCCACATTGGACAGAGTGCATGGTATTAGAGTTTGAATATATGTGTTTTTTTGTCAACATTCAGGTATAGAGAATATTATTTATGTAAGGAAGTAAATTATTTGCTATACGTGACCATTTTCATTTTGTACATAAACTACCGATGTTTAATATGTACAGTATTTATCACATGATGGACATTAACAGCAGCTGTTCTTGTATGTACATGGCTTGGCTATATACACACAGTAAGTTATTTCAAATGCTGGTAAGATCATTTAAGAATAGATGATGAAGTGGGTATGTCCCGTTGGGGGGCTGTGAACAGGTGCAGTCTGTTGCCCGGTTACAGCAGGGGGCAATTTTGTCGGATGGGCCAATGGAGTCGAGTTGTGCAGGAGGGAGGGGACCCAGTGTTTTGTTGTGTGCGTTGACAAGGGCAGTTATTGCAGCCAACACATCACTGTAGTCATCTGTGTCAAGTGGGTACTGTGGGGGCCAGGGAATACAAACAGTTAAAGGAAAGAGTTTATGTATATATGGTCACACAGCTGTTAAGTGGATATGTACTGTGGAAGAGAGGGGGAGTGTACGTACATGTTTGAGTGGATACTATGGGGGGGAATGAGGAGAGGGGAAGCGTATGTGTGATCCTGTGTGTTGAGTGGATACTTAGCCTCGTTCCCAGGCTGTGAGGGAGGGGCATGAAGAAAGGGGAAGCGTATGACTGTGTGATCCTGTGTGTTGAGTGAATACTGTGAGGGGGGGCATGAGGAGAGGGGAAGCGTATGTGTGATCCTGTGTATTGAGTGAATACCGAATACTGTGAGGGGGGGCATGAAGAAAGGGGAAGCGTATGACTGTGTGATCCTGTGTGTTGAGTGAATACTGTGAGGGGGGGCATGAGGAGAGGGGAAGCGTATGTGTGATCCTGTGTATTGAGTGAATACCGAATACTGTGAGGGGGGGCATGAGGAGAGGGGAAGCGTATGACTGTGTGATCTTGTGTGTTGAGTGAATACTGTGAGAGGGGGGAATGAGGAGAGGGAAGCGTATGTGTGATCCTGGATACTGTGAGGGGGGGGATGAGGAAAGGGGAAGCGTAGCGTATGTGTGATCCTGTGTATTGAGTGAATACTGTGGGGGGGGGGGGGGGGGGGGGATGAGGAAAGGGGACGCGTATGTGTGATCCTGTGTATTGAGTGAATACTGAATACTGTGAGGGGGGGCATGAGGAGAGGGGAAGCGTATGTGTGATCCTGGATACTGTGAGGGGGGGGGATGAGGAAAGGGGAAGCGTAGCGTATGGTGATCCTGTGTGTTGAGTGAATACTGTGAGGGGGGGCATGAGGAGAGGAGAAGCGTATGTGTGATCCTGGATACTGTGAGGGGGGGGATGAGGAAAGGGGAAGCGTAGTGTATGTGTGATCCTGTGAATTGAGTGAATACTGTGAGGGGGGGCATGAGGAGAGGGAAGCGTATGTGTGATCCTGGATACTGTGAGGGGGGGGATGAGGAAAGGGGAAGCGTAGTGTATGTGTGATCCTATGAATTGAGTGAATACTGTGGGGGGGGATGAGGAGAGGGGAAGCATATGTGTGATCCTGGATACTGTGAGGGGGGGGATGAGGAAAGGGGAAGCGTAGTGTATGTGTGATCCTGTGAATTGAGTGAATACTGTGAGGGGGGGCATGAGGAGAGGGAAGCGTATGTGTGATCCTGGATACTGTGAGGGGGGGGATGAGGAAAGGGGAAGCGTAGTGTATGTGTGATCCTATGAATTGAGTGAATACTGTGAGGGGGGGCATGAGGAGAGGGAAGCGTATGTGTGATCCTGGATACTGTGAGGGGGGGGATGAGGAAAGGGGAAGCGTAGTGTATGTGTGATCCTATGAATTGAGTGAATACTGTGGGGGGGGATGAGGAGAGGGGAAGCGTATGTGTGATCCTGGATACTGTGAGGGGGGGGGAATGAGGAAGGGGGAAGCATTCCAGAGGGCAAGTGTGCAATCAAGAGGCAGCTGTACAGTGGACCTTTCACCTTGCAGCTTCTTTTATCTTTCGCTACTAATGGTAAGGACTTGATGTAGTGCTCACTAGCCTTTTTTTTGCACACAGTGCACTAAAGACAGACCTCGACTCTTGCCCTCTGGAAGTGAAGCCACGCCCCATGAAAACCATCTAAAGGGAAGCGTATGTATATGGCCTGGGAACGAGCCTAACTTTGTATCTGTATGACGGCTATTCTCCACCTATTCTGCATGGGGCTATAGCTATAGCTAGAGTGTTAGCTTTGTCTCCAAACAGAATGTTTCTCATGCACATGCAGGACATATAAATATTTCTTTTATTTTTCACTGTGAAAGAGAAAGTGGATGCATGGTTTGTTGATTGTTCG
The DNA here is from genome assembly GCA_949130485.1 of Agelas oroides. Lineage (NCBI taxonomy): Eukaryota > Metazoa > Porifera > Demospongiae > Agelasida > Agelasidae > Agelas > Agelas oroides. The sequence continues at coordinate 9,113,905 of OX422186.1, read as the reverse complement.
TGCATGTATGATCATACCTGGGGGTGGTGGTGGTGTGTAGGTGTGTGTGTGTGTGTGTGTGTGTGTGTGTGTGTATGTGTGTGTGTGTGTGCTGGGGGGAGCATATAAACAATAAGGGAACGTATGTATGATCCTTTGTGTTAAGTGGATACTGTGGGGGGGACGGACAGAGAGGGGGAACGTATGTATGCCTGATTCGTGCACATAGCCTTGTTCCTAGTCCTTCACTGCCTTGTTCCCAGGCCTCCATCACAGCTTCATTCCCAGGTCTCCACCACAGCCTCGTATCCCAGGCCTCCATCACTGCCTCGTTCCCAGGTGTCCACCACAGCTTCATTCCCAGGCCTCCACTACAGCCTAATTCCCAGGCTTCCACCACAGCCTCATTCCCAGGCCTCCATCACAGCCTCATTCCCAGGCCTCCATCACAGCCTCGTTCCCAGGCCTCCATGACAGCTTCATTCCCAGGCCTCCACCACAGCCTCGTTCCCAGGCCTCCATCACAGTCTCGTTCCCAGGTGTCCATCACTGCCTCGTTCCCAGGCGTCCATCACTGCCTCATTCCTAGGCCTCCACCACAGCTTCGTTTCCAGTCCTTCATTGCCTCCAGCGTTTTCCAGTATGCAAATACGCAGAGGGGGAAGGCCTGGTAGACCTTGTCACATGCAGTGATGTGACGTAATAATAAGTAGACAGACAAGGCCTGGTAGACCTTGTCACATGCAGTGATGTGACGTAATAATAAGTAGACAGACAAGGCCTGGTAGACAGACAAGGAGCTGCACCCAACAAAGAAGCCCTTCCTAGTAGAGTGGCGTCTCCATGGACTGGGGATCAGCAAGACAGCTTCCATATAGCTTTTGTTCAGTACACTCACGAGTAATCATTATAATGGTTGGACACTGCCCTCCCCCTTGTCTCTCCCCCCCCCTTGTGTCCACCTTCATAAGACGAGATCTCCCAGGCCTTCCCTCTCCATTTTGCATACTGCAAGTGCAAGTGATCAAAAACCGGAGCTGGGGAAGGCCTGGGAATGTGGTTATCCCCTGCAGGCATTATACAAGGGTACCTTTGTCCCAGGGCTCTCCACCAGAGTTTTTGTTACTGCAGGTCACAAAAGCTCTGTGGTGGCCAGAGGCACTAGAAATAAGGCTACTATAGAATGGATTTCCTGTTTTCGTCCCTGCATGCCCACAGTGGTCAAACTAACAATAACAAGTGTGCCAGCTTTGTCAAAGTTGTGCACTCTGCACTCTACATAGTGTTATGTGTAACTGGTCAGTTTCCAGTCTGCCTGCCTGTCTGCATGCACTGTCGGCTTTTGTCTGTCTGGATGCGTAAACAGGATAAGAGGGGAAGAGGGGAGGGAAGCTATATAGGACGAATTGGGTGGGTTGAAATGAGGGAGGGAGAGGGAATTAGGAAGAGATGGGGGAGGTGTGATGAAGGAACGGAATGGAAGGATATAACTTAATGTACATTGTAAGAACGATTGGATTATTTTGATGTTGTGTACACTATACTTGTTGCTAGGTTACTGATCAAACTCCGTCAGCTAGGCACACTGGTTCAAGTTTCCCTTGGTTTGACAACTTTACGTACATGATGTAAAGTGTTTCCACTGTACTCTGTCCTATATTCTCTACTTATATCTTCAATTAATCCCGTCTCTAGGCGTTAAACTTGAAAGGGTGCATTCTGGGCATGGTTGAGTATAAACACTAGCCGGATGGATTTCTTTGACAAAGATGGCTGTATTACGAGGAACAGTGGTGCAGTGGTATTGATTTCCAGCTGTATGCCCAACAGAGTCCATATACCTCTACATGCTCAACACACGACAGCCACACACATACAGTTAGTTGGACTTGTTAGATAGGGGAGGAGAGTCGAGTCTGTGTACGTGACTTGTTAGATAGGGGAGGAGAGTCTGTGTACGTGACTTGTTAGATAGGGGAGGAGAGTCGAGTCTGTGTACGTGACTTGTTAGATAGGGGAGGAGAGTCTGTGTACGTGACTTGTTAGATAGGGGAGGAGAGTCTGTGTATGTGACTTGTTAGATAGGGGAGGAGAGTCTGTGTACGTGACTTGTTAGATAGGGGAGGAGAGTCTGTGTACGTGACTTGTTAGATAGGGGAGGAGAGTCTGTGTACGTGACTTGTTAGATAGGGGAGGAGAGTCGAGTCTGTGTACGTGACTTGTTAGATAGGGGAGGAGAGTCTGTGTACGTGACTTGTTAGATAGGAGAGTCGAGTCTGTGTACGTGACTTGTTAGATAGGGGAGGAGAGTCTGTGTATGTGACTTGTTAGATAGGGGAGGAGAGTCTGTGTACGTGACTTGTTAGATAGGGGAGGAGAGTCTGTGTACGTGACTTGTTAGATAGGGGAGGAGAGTCTGTGTACGTGACTTGCAACATCACAAGATTTCTTTTGTGTATATATGACTACCCTTGTTGCTAGGTCCCGGCCACTTAGCTTTCCGTTGTCCTGACAGCAGGTGAGGGAAAGCTGATTGGAATGAAGCTAGCCGGTACATGTTTATAAGGAAAAATGCAGTTAGCAAAAGTTTCCTAGTCGCCAGATCTCATCCGGTGCACATATCGCTTCCAGTATAATGCACGGAAAGCAATCCGTGCTGGGGTTGGTTTTGGGTCTGGGACCGAGACTAAAGTTGTCCCACTTGTACAGAGGTTGCTAGGGTATGGTAAAGTTGTCCCACTTGTACAGAGGTTGCTAGGGTATGGTAAAGTTGTCCCACTTGTACAGAGGTTGCTAGGGTATGCTAAAGTTGTCCCACTTGTACAGAGGTTGCTAGGGTATGGTAAAGTTGTCCCACTTGTACAGAGGTTGCTAGGGTATGGTAGCAGGCCTTGTAGGTTGCTAGGGTATGGTAGCAGGCCTTGTAGGTTGCTAGGCATGGTAGCAGGCCTTGTAGGTTGCTAGGGTATGGTAGCAGGCCTTCTAAAGAATTATAGCACATCTTCACTAAGGCAATACATAATATACAGGGAGATGCAGGGTCTAATATCACAACTAAAACTCGAGGAGTGTAGCTTGATCAAGCAGTGAGCTTGAGATTGACGTGGTATGGAATAGAGATTTAATTAGGACCACAACATGCAGCAAAACACTAACAAAAGAAAGTTACAGAATGGACAGTTTATACCTTTTGCAGAGCAGAGAGAGGAGAGGGTTTGTGACCTGTATTTTTTCTTTTCCATAAGAACATACAATTAGCATAGACAGTTTTACACTAGACGTTGATGCTGTTTTCTGCTTCTTCACTGTTTCATATGGAAAGGGTTAAAGTTGTCTCCATGGTTACGTACTGTTCCATGAAAACAGAGGACCATTCACTAAAATTCCGATCACCTAATCTACTGGACATTTATAATTTTAGGCGCCAGCAGAATAAAGGCCACACAAAGTTATTTCTTGTTTCTGCGGGTCAGAGTTACCTAACTTACATAATCAGATATAATCAGTATTCCGTCTGCAACCACAGTGTTTACACAACCTGACTCAGTGGCTTCACCATCCAAGCTCCTGCATACGTGCCCGACTTGTACCCAGACCTCACTCTCTGTGATGTAATTGCTGTTTGTACACCATTTACTTGCCACTTTGGTTCCCCCCCCCCCCACCAAAAAAAACAAACAAAAAAACAAACAAAAAAACAAATATATATATATATAAAAAGCCTGGTGGCTTGGTCGTTTTTAAGTAGCTTCTACGTAGGACCAGAAACAGGAACATAACCGTGGCCTAAAGATGTTGTGTTATATACGGACTATAATTGGAAATGTCGCACTACCAGTACATCTACATTTTGGAATGCAAGCAACTGGAGACGAGTGTTGTATGTTAACGTGATGAGTACCAGCCAGTGAAGCATACAAGACACGGTTCACTGATTGTTTTTGCATAGCTTTACAAACACATAATTAGAACAAACCTTGCCCCTTAAACCCCTTGTGTGTGTGTAAGTAACACTCGAGGGCATGTACCTGCGGACGCACCATAACAACACCTCACTAGGTCCGTCTCTTAATAAAGAGCCGCGGTTCACTGGTTGTTCTTACACAATCAATGGACGAATGGGATGCTTCCATAGCCAGCGAGGTCAGGGTTGGCGGTAGGTCTAGAAGGAGGGGGGGAGTTCCCCACATGGGTACAAGTGCAAAGTTCAAACTAACATCCTGTGTAGCAGTCATGGGTAACTATATTCATGGGTAACTATATTCATAGCCAATAACTATATTCACAGTGGATGATGACTGCGTATGATTGCATAACATCCTGATCACTAATCGCATGACAACAGACTCCAGATTTTCATCATCTTTAGGCTCTTCCAGATTACGCTAAAAAAAGAATGACCTATTATGCCATTCTCCAATGCTCATCCTTGTCCATTATTTCATATTATGCTCTCAAAAAGTTGAACGAAATATTACAATTATCTTTAGTTGTACTGAAGCACGAGTGACGCTTCAATATAGTCTTCAGGAACATGTTGCTGTTGATCTGAAGACTCAAGACTCACAATTAGTGTCCTCACAATCTTCAGTAGCAGCCATTTGTGGTTTGGGTTTAAAGGTCACCTCTCATGTGACCTCAAGTGAATTGCTTTACCTATTGTGCTGGCATAATTCCTTAGTGCTAGAGTATTATGCTCAAAACAATGCTAGCAAAATATGGAAAAGCCTAATTATCTTATGCCAAACACATACATACTCTTAACAGCTAAAGATAGACGAAGCGTGTGCGTGACTCACAATGCCACACATACAGCTCTCTCCTCTACTTTGCAGTGTCTAATGAAAGACCATGTGGGCGAAATTGTAGTCCCAGCTTCCACTGGAAAAGGAATTGATGGTCAAAAGAGCTAGTTAATTCTATACCAGTGATAAATACAATAACAGTACCTTGACCGCATCTTTTACACAAGATTACATCAAGTGAAATCCAGTGTACCCCTATTACAGTGGTTGCTATGGTAACCCAATTCTATTATCAAGATCCCTGGGCCACTATAATGGATAGATAGCTTTCTAGTTAGTCTATCAAGCTAGACCCTCTCTCACCCTCCAGAAAAGTGAGAGAGGGTCTAGCAGATGTTATTAGTTGCATGAGATGCTGACCAATCAGATCCTACTGTTCCATTTTGAGACAGTAGCAACACCTTGGCTTCAGCATGTAAGACTAATACTGGTGCAGTTTTAGGGCTGCAGATTAAACAAGCTGTGAACTATGAATACTAATAACATCTGCTAGACCATCTCTCACCCTCCAGGAGGGTAAGAGATGGTCTAGCTTGATAGACTACTTTCTAGTGCACATGAGACAGCTGTCCCAATCTCTTGGTACCAAGGAAGCTAATGGTTGCAAGGCCACCCTGTGCATTTGGGTAACTCCGTATATAATGTCTAGCAGGGGAATGTGTCAAAGACAGAGCCAATGAAAATCTTACCTTACACCTTTGTGTACCAAGCAACCTTGGTCATGCGTACACAGCCATACACAGTCAGCAGCAGAAGGTGCAGGAAGAAAACATACTGCACAGCAACAAGGAATTTCACTTTGCCCCCTAAATTAGACCTTGTGTGCGTAATATGCAACTTTGGTGCTACATTAGCATCCATACACACCAAGAATGTGTGTGGGAGGGAGGCAGGCTTATTCACACAGTCATACATACGTACATAAGGAAGTCTTAAAAGAATTTCACTTTGCCCCGACCTTGTGTGCGTAATATGCAACTTTGGTGCCATATTTACATCCACATACACAGCCAAGAATGTGTGTGGGAAGACGTAGCTGGAAGTCTCGAAAGAGTTTCCCCAAATTAGTACGTAATATGCAACTTTGGTCCTATTTTTGCATCTGTACACAACCATACACAGTCAAGAATGAGTGGGGGAGCTCAGGAGAGAAGACATATTAACACACAGCTGGAAGTCTTGAAAAGTTAGTACGTAATATGCAACTTTGGTCCTACGTTTGCATCCGTACACAACCATACACAGCCAAGAATGAGTGGGGGAGCTCAGGAGAGAAGACATATTAACACACAGCTGGAAGTCTTGAAAAATTAGTACGTAATATGCAACTTTGGTCCTACGTTTGCATCTGTACACAACCATACACAGTCAAGAATGTGTGGGGGAGGGGGACATGCAGACTTATTTACACAGCCATACGTCACATAAGGAAGTCTTAAAACAGTTTCACTTTGCTGCCTAAATTAGACCTTGTGCACTTTGGTCCTGCATTAGCATTCATATATACATAACTATACACAGTCAATAGATTGAAAAACCCGTGGACGAGGAAACTAGACATACAGACATACTTACACAGCGCTATACACACAGAATTACGTCTTGAGAAAGTGTCCCCTAAATTAGAACACGTCACTTTGGACTTGTATTGGTATGTGTACACTATAAACAAAATGGGGGAGGGACATTAACATATGTGTATGTTTGCATACTTGCATGCATTGCATAGGGAAGGGGGGGAGACTACGCATGCTTGCATCATGAAGAAAGGTCAGCGGTGGGTACAAGTGCAAAGGTCGTTGTATACCATTTATGTCTATAGAGGTATAATCACAGCTGGTAATATCTATACATTGCAACACTGTACACTGCATGTATGTCCAATGCCCCCCACATTTTCAAAGCTATTCATTTCAGCAGCTGACCCCACTTCCCATCTATGTGCATGAGCAGACATCATGGTTGTCCAAACACTGAGGGTCAGTGTTTGGACAACCAAGGGTCGTATAAGGTCGTACAAATACTTGTTTCCTGTAATCATGTGACCACGCTTCCTGTCATTGTTTTTTTAGCGACCTAGCAACAATGATGAAGCTTAGGTGGTTTACATTTGGGTGCTATGCTTGGGATGAAGCTAAATCACTGTGGAGAGGTTGTTTTTGGTCCAACTAATCAGTACCGGTTCATTCCCAGGGTCACACGCCAGCCGTGTCTGCTCTAGCAGGATGATATCATTGGTGGGAAATTAATTATATACAAACAATTAACGAACAAGAGGCATGGTAATGGGGCTGGCAGACTGACGGCAGTTGACCTCACAAAGATTGGTCTGGAATACACAAACAAAAACATGTTGCTATGGTCCAGTACGGTGTGGTTACCTTAGCTACCACATACATCAGTCACTCAGACTACTTCAGCAAGCTTTCACACTCTTCATCGTGCGAACAATACTCTTGTAACATTGTGTCTGTAATCTGATTGGGCGCTCTGTGCACATGTGATCAAACATAATCTCATAATGCAAGTCTGCGTCTGTAATTTGATTGGGTACTTTGTGTGCATGTGATCAAACATAATGTGACAATGCAACTCTGAAGAGAAGGTTATCTGTTACCAACTTGAGCTCAGAAAATAATTTGTTTGCACTTCTTCACTTTCGACTGGAACACTCAGTCGAAACGTCGGCAAGGTATTTCCCAAGCTCAAGTTGGTAACAGATAACCTTCTCTTCGTTTATTCAGAAGCCAACTGAGAAGCCACTGAAAGTAAATGTAATTTTATTGGGCATTCTGTAATCAAACAAGCTCATGAACATACGCTAAAAGTTGGACAACCTTTTGAAGACACTTTCAATTTAAAAAGTCATGCCGCCACAAAGCATATGTCGGAAACAACGAGCTATCCTCCCCCATCAATGTTTAAACAACCGTGTTGTATGCTGTACTTTTTGATCCCCCCCCTTCCTCTGCCCATTGTGGACATGTGTTTTCGTGTCCATTTAGTGTGTGAAATGATGCAGGAGTACACTTCAAAGACAGGGGCAATCAGGCTCATTGTAGCAGCTGCATACCCTTCCCCTTCATCTCTCATGTGGCATGTGTCACGCACACACTCACATGCACACACACACACACACAAATTGCAGAATTGCGCGTATGCATGTATATGTACACATTCACATGCACACACACACACACACACAAATTGCAGAATTGCGCGTGGAGATGTGGTTCGTTGATTGTTCATGAATATATACACATACATGTTCACACACACACACACACACACAAGTACAAGCAAAAATAACAATTATATAAATTATCTCAATTCTGTTTTTCATACTTATTCTGACACTGGTACTTACAAAATTGCGTAGCAGTCACAACCACGGTCGGAATTTTGATCAATAGCCTCACAACACACATCAATGACATATTGAAGTGTTTTGGTTCCTCTTTCCAATTCTACTGGTAAGAACATCCATTTGAAAAATTCTTGCCTGTATTATTATTTTTAGTCCATGAGAACGACGGCATTTAATTTCGGAAAGCCATATCTTGAGGTAAAATGAAGGTAATCCAGGCAATTTGCACATTTTTCAGTTGCTCTAATGCTGATCTTCCAGTAATTCTATCTTTTCTGTATTGTAATTTTTTTGTATGGATTCGCTAATAAATTCTTTTCTGTATTGCAAAATTTTATTTTTTGTTTGGACATGCTACTGGTACAAACACATCTCTCAAATTACACTACATATGCCTTATTTGGAAGTTGTGCAGTTTCAATTTCAGTTACTATCCCTGAGAGAGCAATCTTATTTATTGACAAATACTCAAGAAATGGAACGATCCAATAGCAATATATCATATGGCAGGATTGTATTTCCCAAAACAAAGTAGGGTCATACTTTAACTGTCGTAGCCATGGTAACATTTGTGGAATACTTTTTGGTCCCAACCCGTTTGGATAAGTAATATATCAAATTTGTGTGGCATGGCAACATAAGTTCACACAAGATAATTAAACCCAATGTTATAAGATTCATAGTATTCTGCCTACCTTATGAGTAAATTAAATAAATTCCTGGGCTCGCTGCTGTCAATTCATGTACATACTTGATCACAAAAGCCCTGAAAGAGGAAGGCTGGGTGCTTAAGGAAGCTTTTAGTGTATTTGTGGCTGAGTTATACGGCTTTTGCTTAAGTATTGCTATATTGCACGTCCGCGCCATTCCTACATACTCTCTGATATAACTCACATTTTAACTGACATACACCCATGGTACTGTTTGTGAAATAGTTCTTGACCCCAACTTGTTTGGATAGAAGACATCGTAATATACCCAGTCACGTCATATGGGGCATGTCAACACCAAAACACAAGTACAGACAAGACAATTACATCCAACGATAATGAGATTCATGGACACCTCCGTCAGCAAATTAACAAATGCCTGTGCTGCAATCTGCTGTTGACCCATGCACAAAGCTTTCCTGTGCATGCATGTACACACCTTTGATACCGATGACCCTGATCACCGTTGGAACAAAGAAAGCAGCTAAAACCAGTTTAAGATTTATGCTATGGCATGCAGTGTAGCCTTTAACTGTTTCCTACTGCCTTTAACCCTTTCCAGCCCATAGCGCGTCATTGGGCCGGAAAGGGTTAAACTGTTTCCTACTGGTGTGAGTGCATACACTTTAACCTGTACATGTCGATCCATACATGTTACTAAGGGCTGGTGGTTGCTAGGGCCAACAGAGGGGAGGGGAGTATCACAAATCATACCCGTTAAGTTGTCACCTGCTGTCACATGGCCTGATTCAGAGTGGTCATGTGACACTGTGAGCTCACCTGTTCTGACGGATCGTTGCCGAGGTGGTAGAGGAGTGGAGGATCGTGCTTCTGCAATTGGTCAAAAAAACATAATATATAATTATTATGAGTTGCATGTATATAACCCTTTACTAACTGTAATACTGCATAACCCTTTACTAACTGTAATACTGCACGGCCATCAACTTGTTGGGCCAGAGGAAGCAAGGGACATCCAATATCTGAGCTCGAAATTATTCATAGTGCCATATGATCACTGAATTTAGTTAATACTATATTAGCGACCCTTTCTGACCTGAAGAGGCAGACAAGTTCAAATCCACACCCTGTTAGAGTCTAGTGTTGTTTTTCTTCCTTATAAGGAATGCAAATTGCTTACTGGGCATGTGGGCATGCTATTCATCTATGCTGTTATTAACCATGCATATATGCGTGCATGAACATTACAGGGTTAAACGATTGTTCAAACGAACAAGAACATATTGCAACTCACGGTATATTAATTATGTACCTGATAGAAACAAAAGCAGACCTATTCTCTGCATTTCGTTCCGTTTTCCCACTAAATGTCCACCATTTTGTAATTGTCAACAACCAGCAACCAAGTATACAAGTATACACAGACTCTGGAGATGTGGGTTGGGTCTGTGCATGATCGAGACTAGAGCATTGCACTATAGAGTACCGGTATGGGCACAGTTGTTGTATGATTGCAAAAATCTGTACATGTGGAAGTGAAACGACACAGGGGTGGCTACTGATGGATGCAGAAGTACAATAAACTATGTCGCTGCTGGTGGAGTGGATCAAATAGTTGATTAGCTTTTGTTTTCCATGCATGTTGTCCGTCAACACCATGATTAACTGACATATAGCTTACTATAAACTCCCAGAAACAACCGTACAGCCTGTATAGTTGTGTGGCTCTATACTGGTACAGCTGATGGCGTGTTTTTTCCGCCTGAGACCTCTACTAATAATTTGCCTGTGTGACATCATACTTTTAATTGCCTGTAATCTATAATTGATCTTCACTGGTGTTAACTGTTCCTTATAAGGAAAAAGGAAACCAGTAATTGGTGTACACAAAACTGTTTCCTGCCTGTGTGACTTCACAAGTTTAATTGTCTGTAATCTATATTTAATGTATGGCAGTTGTTACTTTTTCCTTATAAAGCAGCTGCAGACAAGATGATGTCAACCATGAGATCACAATTTGTACACCACTAGCCAGACTGCATGGCTGGGTTAATGAGCATACATTGTGTGGTGCTGGTGGAAAAGGCAATTTTGTGAATGACCACACATTTACTGGGTTTTTTTTTTTTGTGGCAAGTGTACAGAAGCTGATGTGCAGTGCATTGTGAAGCAAAGTGTGAGTGTGTGTGATGTGTGTGTGTGTGTGTGTGTGTGTGTGTATGTGTGTGTGTGTGTGTGTGTGTGTGTGTGTGTGTGTGTGTGTGTGTGTGTGTGTGTGTGTGTGTGTGTGTGTGTGTGTGTGTGTGTGTGTGGCTTTGGTACTACGCTATTGTACTCACAGTTGAATCAACAGTTACTGTTTTGAAATGGGGTGATTGTCAGCCATGATGCAATTGACTGCACTGCTGACCTCCAAAGGTATGTAACCAACATGCCACAAGAATGAATGACAACAACTGCCAGGCTTTCCCTTCCAGATTTTGTCTCGCAGCTTTGGAGAAACTCAAAAGCTATGGGACAAAATCCGGACTGGAAAGCCCGGGTTTGAGGCTAGCAGTATGTTGAGTCAGTCATTTGAACAACTGTATACATTTGCAGACCTAAACATGGATTTGAACCAGCTAACAGTTTAGTAGCTCAGTAAAACTGTCTTATTACTATATTTATGTTGCTATGGGTGACACATACGTATACACCTCTAGCAAACAGTAATGCCACCAAACCAAGTATGCATGAGTATCAGCATGGCAACGAAAACTCCCGTGGCAACAACAGCTGGCAACGTTCACACTTCATCGGATGTATTTCTAGTTTATCAAGCCAGACCATCTCTCACCCTAACTTTTCTGGAGGGTGAGAGATGGTTAATGCTCGAGGTGTATACGTATGTGTCACCCATAGCAACATAAATATAGACAGCTTTACATTCACAGTTTCATAAGGAACAGATCAGTATAGTCGAGGTACACTCCTCCTTCCCCAATTCACAAGCTAAAAGACATGGGCACTTACCAGATGGTGCTTACGCAAGCAGTGTAATATAATATTGGCTATTGTGTCGTTCATTCGATCTTTATGTAATCTTATACTGCTTGCGTTGAGGATTTGTTACACATCACTGCGGAAGAGCATAATTTATGCAGTAATTGAATAACGATTTATACTTCCACATGTGGATGAAAGAGTGGGCATCTTAACCATTGTGACCTCAATCTCAGCTATGAGACAAAATCCGGACTGGAGAGCCTGGGTTTGAGGCTAGCAGTACGTTGAGTCAGTCATTTGAGCAACTGTATGCATTTATGCAGACCTAAACATGGATTTGAACCAGCTAACAGTTTAGTAGTTCATTCTCTCTCTTATACATATATGTCGGCCATACTGATCTGTCCCTTATAAAACTGTGAACATATTTATGTTGCTTTGGGTGACACATACGTATACACCTCTAGCAAACAGTAATACCATCAAATCAAGTATGCATGAGTATCAGCATGGCAACGAAAACTCCTGTGGTAACAACAGCTGGCAACGTTCACACCTCATCGGTTGTATTACGCAAGCAGTTTGATACTGACTATAGTATCGTTCATTCTTTGTGTAATCTTATACTGTTAGGGTTGGAGATTTTGTTACATGTTATTGCGAAGTACACTAATCAAATAGTGGTTTGCTCTTCCACATGCGGATGAAGGAGTGGGCATGTCAACTATCGTGATATCATTCTCGGCTATCAAAAGATGGGAGTTTAAAGGTTACATCCTTTCTAGCCAAGGTACGTGGGCACACTGAAACTATAGAAACATCTTGTAGCAATGTCCACCATACATGCATGAACAATCAACGAATCACATCTTCCCCGAAAAAAGGCAGGTCAAGATGTCATGCAAAGTTATATTCACTGTGCAAGACGCAGTTTGGCCAATACCAGGCCTCATCAGCTGCACTGGGGTGACTGGGAGATGGGGACTGCGATAATGCACGTCATGCAGGAGTGATATTGGAAACTTAGACTATATTATAATTGTGTATAGTAGAGATAAATCTCATTGGTCCGAATATAAAAACAGTCACCTGTAACTTAATTGTTAACAGCTGGTGCACCTCTAATGTTACTATGGTAACAATAATGTTTAGATGCCTCCTCCAAGAGATCTATGTGGAAACTCTTGAGGTTCTTATTTTAGAGAGCCCTTGTCGTACAAGAGACAGCTTTACAATTACAAGAGCGCATAAGAATGGGCGGCTAGAGTACGAGCGTGTAACTCCAATAGAAGCCTGTAGTCCGGTCAAAATTAATGAACTGTACTAAAAATAGAACACCCGGTCATGTGCTTAGCAACAACAGCTTATTTATGTCTACGCAGCATGCGCATACATGTTACGTAATTTTTAGTAAATTCCGACCGGTTTCAAATTTTACGCAGTTACACGCTCTTACTCTAGCCGCCCGTTCTTATGCACTCTTGCAATTTTAAACTTGGGGTTTAACTATATTATACACTGGCTATTACGTATATGCAGGCACACTATATGTATGCATGGCAACACACACATATATACAACCACGTCCAGGTCCATGGTCTGTGTACACAATCTACATACCAGTATGGTGGGAGTGATTTGCACACCAAATAGTAACTACGTACGCCAGAACACTTGCATACTACAGACGGGAGGAGGGTTGCCATGAGAGTGCGGTTTGATGTTCCACTAAATGAAACTAACGTACCTGTTAAATGGAATGCACGATAGACAATAGATGTCATGTAACCAGCTATTCTTCAGGAAACAAGGAGACATTCATTGCTAACCTGTGTGCTGTACTAGTGGATGGAATGTGAGACAATTTAATTTTGTTAATTAAGGAGACATGCCCTATATAATACTCAGGCCAGCTGTCTCAATTTTGAAACTAGGTTACATTAATATTCATTGCTAACCTGTGTGCTGTACTAGTGGATCGAATGTGAGACAATTTAATTTTGTTAATTCAGGAGACATGCCCTATATAATACTACGTGGCCAGCTATTAAAAATGTATTTATCTCTGACATTTGAGTTCTAACTTCCTTATTCTATATGCACGCATGACGCAAACCTCTCTATTCCACTTTTCTCTTGCCTTCCTTCCCAAACCACCCATTCACCCACCTCTGGAGGGTCCACACTCTATATGTATGCATGGCAACACACGTACACACATATATACAACCACGTCCAGATCCATAGTCTGTGTACACTATCTACATACCAGTATGGTGGGAGTGATTTGTAGCCTCATTCCCAGGCCTTCCCACCGTCCAGTTTTTGATCGCTTGCAGTATGCAAAAACAGAGGGGGAAGGCCTGGTATATTTTATCACGTGAATGACGTCAGTGTCTACCTAGGTAGACAGAGAGGGGGAGGGGTCCCCGATTGAAAGAACGCATTTCGCGCATGCATTCTTCGTTTTGAAACAGGAGCTGTACGTTTTTCGCTTCGCAAACATTCGAAACTCCAGCGCTTTGGGCAGAAACTACAAGATAAGGCTTCGAGCTCGTTTTTTCGATCGGGGACCCCTCCTCCCCTCTGTCTACCTAGGTAGACACTGACATCATTCACGTGATAAAATATACCAGGCCTTCCCCCTCCGTTTTTGCATACTGCAAGCAATCAAAAACTGGACGATGGGAAGGCCTGGAACGAGGCTAAGTGATTTGCACACCAAATAGTAACTACGTACGCCAGAACACTTGCATACTACAGACGGGAGGAGGGTTGCCATGAGAGTGCGGTTTGATGTTCCACTAAATGAAACTGACCTGACTAATAATGTACCTGTAAAATGGAATGCATGATAGACAATAGATGTCCTGTAACCAGCTATTCTTCAGGAAACAAGGAGACATTCATTGCTAACCTGTGTGCTGTACTAGTGGATGGAATGTGAGACAATTTAATTTTGTTAATTAAGGAGACATGCCCTATATAATACTAGGGGGCCAGCTGTCTCAATTTTGAAACTAGGTTACATTAATATTCATTGCTAACCTGTGTGCTGTATTAGTGGATCGAATGTGAGACAATTTAATTTTGTTAATTCAGGAGACATGCCCTATATAATACTACGTGGCCAGCTGTCTCAATTATTAAAAATATATTTATCTCTGACATTAAGCTTTAACTTCTTAGAATGCATGCACGCATGACGGAAACCTCTCTGTTCTTCTTCTCTCTTGCTTTCCTTCCCAAACCACCCATTCACCCACCTCTGGAGGGTCCAGATTCCAGCCGTCTCGCGTCACAAAGTGGGCCTTGTAGTCATGGTAACGCACAGCCATCAGTGTTGTAGCACGATAATAGAATACTGACTCCCGTTTACTCACTGTTAGGGTGTGTGTGTGTGTGTGTGTGTGTGTGTGTGTGTGTGTGTGTGTGTGTGTGTGTGTGTGTGTGTGTAAGGGGGGATAATAAAACGTCAGGTATCGATCACGTAATAAATAAAGTCACAGGATTGAATAAAGAGCAGGATGTAGTCCGATGTGTGATCCACTCACCCATGCTACACAAACTTGAACACAATCCACCTGCTGCAGCATCCCAATCTTACCAACACACTCACTATACGACCCAAGTATGGAGAAGTTAAGAACAATCGTGTTTCGAACAATGGCTTTGCTTACTACAAGTGACAAACCTGCAAGTCTACAAACTTTCACTCAACAATGGCCATGCACCTCTGGCAGTGTGTGTGTTGACATAACACGTAAACAATCAAACTATTAATGTGGATGGTCCAGTAACTCTGGTGCTACAAATGTGATTCAAACACATGGCCATTAGGAGGAGGGAGCTATTGCTCATAAGTTCTTTCCATTAGCTCATTCAGCTCAATGCTCACTCACAGTAAGGCTAAAATTAACTTAGCCATAAATTCTGCACAGTCTCCAGACAGTTTTCTGAATGTGGGCACCAGGCCCTGTGAGGTTGGTTAATATTGTTCTGATCAACACAGAGTGGTTACCATGGTTGCAGACAAGCTGAAGAGACAGTGGTCAGGAGAGTTTCACAGCACATAAGATCAAAGCTGAGATCACCTTACAACCTCATTGATCAACAATTACTCTGACAATTCTGCAAGGAAGTCTGCTACATTAGCCAAGTTTTGAAATTACAATTAAAACTTATCCCTTGGGATATTCTTCACTTCCAAGAACTGGTCAATCAGGTTTTTAGTTCTAGCTGAGGGTTGTATGGCTTGCCTTTGGTTTGGTTGAAGAGGACGGGCACAAGTGAGAAAGAGTCGAGTGTTTTGTTTGGTAGCTCCACTTGTGCTAGTTCGGCAAATGTTGCCAGAAGGTCAAGGTGGCTACCCAGAGCTAGTGATACCTTGTGTGTGTGTGTGTATGTGTGTGTGTGTGTGAGTGTGTGTGTGTGTGTGTGTGGTGTGTGTGTGTGTGGTGTGTGTGTGTGTGTGTGGTGTGTGTGTGTGTGTGGTGTGTGTGTGTGTGTGTGTGTGGTGTGTGTGTGCACGTGCGTGCATGTGTGATTGAGAGAGAGTGTGTGTGTATGTGGTGTGTGTGTGTGTGTGCGCGTGTGTGCATGTGTGATTGAGTGTGTGTGTATGTGTGTGTGTGTGTGTGCGTGTGTGTGGTGTGTGTGTGTGTGTGTGTGTGGTGTGTGTGTGTGCACGTGCGTGCATGTGTGATTGAGAGAGAGTGTGTGTGTATGTGGTGTGTGTGTGTGTGTGCGCGTGTGTGCATGTGTGATTGAGTGTGTGTGTATGTGTGTGTGTGCGTGTGTGTGTGTGTGTGTGCGTGTGTGTGTGTGCGTGCATGTGTGTGTGTGATGATGCACTCTGAATCAGCTGCACCAACAGAAAGTAAAACAAGACATGTTGGCAATTACACAATATTTTGCATGATGTCATGAGTTTCTGGTATACTCCAGTTTACTGGGGATGTACAAAGGTTTACTGCACGAGCTATTTTACATAGTATGTAGTTTACTTAGCAAAGTTTGAGGTGTACAAATGTTTATGAGTGAACCCCACACCAAGAAGAAATGCACGTTGAATACATTTTCTCATAAGTTGGTGACATTCACACAGGTTCGAACCATGCTGGGAACTATCTTCCTTTTCTAATGATCGTGTTAATTAATACCTATATAAGTTAGTTACAGCCCATAGCAACTGTGAGATTGAAATTTTTCTGGTAAAGTGAAGAACTAATTAGCACTTGCAGCAAATTGATGACCTATGGAGGAAATTACAACACTGCTTCAACCTCCAGCATGAAAATACCTCATGAGGAATAAACAGATCATGAATTCCCCTGACACAGATCATGAATACCATTAAGGTGCGATTAATTAAGATTATCTAGATTAAACGAGCATTTTCTTAATGGCATTCAAGGAATGTCACAGACTTAGCACAGGGCATCACAGCGTTTGTTGACTGTCTAACGCAGCAGCCACTGGTAATTAAGTCATGTATAGCAAAGGTATTTATACTGGCGGTAGGTATGTTGGTGTGCAGTAAACAGTTATGTATCCATGGCAACGAGCTACAGTTAGCATTGCTACCTAAACAGTCAATTGTCTGCTTGCTAAAAAGACAGAAGGTAACAAGTAAAAACCTCCTAGCTTCAAAGACTGGTCTTCTAAGGGGAGAAGGGGAGAACATAAAAAGAGGCTCTTTTCTTCGTCCATGGATATAAATATTTTACCTATTTTGCCACAGGGCTAAGCTAATGAAAAAGGTGATCAGAGATTCTTGTACAATCACCTGTTCATGTTGGTAAGCTATACGACTCCTGGAACATCCTTCACTCTCTCCTTCCTCCACCTCCTTCCCCTCCATTCCTCTCTCCATTTTAAATGTGCAACAGCACGTATGACACATCAAAGACAGTCCTCCAATTCCAGATATGCCTAGCCTCATCCTTGGGTGGTATGGGCATGAGGCTAGGCAGTTACAAGGATGCATGCAAGATATATGGCTAGGAGAACATCTCTGTAAGGACACTTGGACCAGATCTTGACCTTATATTATTACACGAAATGGGATGTCTTGCTAGTTGGGACAGTCCCACCGGCTCCACTGTACTAACAGCTCGTAATAAATAGACCATAAGTCTTTTTGGCAGTGCAACTGAGCGGAAATTCCAAAAATTCCACTTCTTTTCTCGCACCACGTGAACTTCCACCAGGGTTTCTCCACTTGGCGTTGCCATGCTATAAATGGATGGAAACTCTAAAAGTGTGCATGTTCAGAAGATATGGTATCCTTGTAGCAGTAGGGAGGACTATACTAGCAATACTTCCTCTTAGACTATAGTCTCAATGAAAGAGTGACATATAAGATGTCTTCCCTTTGTGTGGGGACAAGGTATGGACAATTTGTCCCCAGCTATGATGCTAGGTGGAAGTGATATCATCGTAACATTTACATGCACAGGAGTCTTGGGGGATGGCGTCAACACTAGCCCATATTATCACTACATTATCATGTAATGGAGCACCAGGCAGCTAGCTGCTTCCTCCTCCTCTGTGGGAAGAGTCTGAGCAAGCTGTGAGGCAACCTTGCTTCAAAAAATGAACTGTTGTAGTGTTTTTGGGAGCAATCTTGCTTTAAAACGTACGTACACGTTGCAGTGTTTTGTAGAACAATCTAATAACGAAAACTACCTGTTTTGGTTTGCGGAACAACCTTGCTTTAGACTGACACAGGAACCTATGTATGTAACTGTCATAGTGCTTTGGGGAACAATCCCGCTTTAGGATGCTGCAAAGAACAACCTTGGTTTAGAATGAAAACAATGCATGTAACTAATGAAAACTACCTGCTGCAGAATTTGAAAAACAACCTTGCTTTATAATGAAAGTTACAGTGTTCAACATGGTCTTGTTGTAGTGATGTGCTGAGTTGAGCAGAGTTGCAGCTTTTGTGTTTACTTTAACAGTACCAAAAGACACTCCAGACTGCTCTCTCAAATACATTAGTTGTTTTCTTCAGTCAGCTTAGAGGAATCAGTTAGGTGATCATGTCTTGGCCAGGAAGCTACCTTTTAGCCTTTTAGTTTCATACTGCAAACTGGGAGCGGAGAAAGTCTGCCAAGGGAATGAGGCTATAGCTACTATGGGCTAACACACTGAAAAGTCTGCTAAGGGAATGAGGCTAGCTACTATGGCTGAAGTATTCTGTATGAGGGCTAACACACTGAAAAGTCTGCTAAGGGAATGAGGCTAGCTACTATGGCTGAAGTATTCTGTATGAGGGCTAACACACTGGACCAAGGGAATGAGGCTAGCTACTATGGCTGAAGTATTCTGTATGAGGGCTAACACACTGGACCAAGGGAATGAGGCTAGCTACTATGGCTGAAGTATTCTGTATGAGGGCTAACACACTGGACCAAGGGAATGAGGCTAGCTACTATGGCTGAAGTATTCTGTATGAGGGCTAACACACTGGACCAAGGGAATGAGGCTAGCTACTATGGCTGAAGTATTCTGTATGAGGGCTAACACACTGGACCAAGGGAATGAGGCTAGCTACTATGGCTGAAGTATTCTGTATGAGGGCTAACACACTGGACCAAGGGAATGAGGCTAGCTACTATGGCTGAAGTATTCTGTATGAGGGCTAACACACTGAAACCATAACACTAGTCGCAGATCTGCCACCCAGTGGTGAGCAACTTGATATCATCATAACTTTCACATGTAGATTCTCGTGTGAGGCTGCTTAGAAACAGGAAAATTGCCAAGTATGCCAGAAATTCAGCTACTTGCTGTGACAAGAACTTTGTTTTTCACACACCCATTCTTTGCAAACAGAAAATAGCCCTTCCCTCACTCAACATATGCAGCATTGGTAAGCGAGCAAGGACTTCTTTAGCTTGCGAGTTTAGTGCACATGTGAAATGTTGAAATTTGCTAAGGTAAGGAAGGACATTCGTGGTAAGTATCAGCCCACGATAGCCATGTAAGCAGACAAGTATAGATGTACACCGTATATCTCACTAGTGTTGAGGCTCACTCAGGCTCACTGCAGTTCTGAGGCCCGTGAGAAAAAGGATTTGGAGCCTGAGAAGGAGGCTGACCACAGTTATACTGGTAATGCCCCTGGCTAAATAGAACAGGAAACATCTACTTCCTCTAGAAGCAATAATGCCAGGGGATTGAAATATGATATCCCCAGAGGTGATATTATCTGTGATATTGAGGGAGAAATATTGATACTGACCCTATGATTTATGATGTATTAGAGGGTGCAGGAAGTGCTAGAAATATTTACATATACACACGAGAATTTGGGGGTGAGTGTACGACAATGAGTACACAGTATGAAGTATACATACGAGACTTAGATACACTCATGAATTTGGGGGTTGTCAACCCTGACCCATTACGATTGTGCTGGCAATGGAGGACACACGACAGGATGTACTGTAGACATCCTCCCTATGGTAAATTGCACATGGGGTATGCACAATGATGTCATGGGTACTATTTTTGGTAGAGCCAAGTATTGACTAATCAAGTACAGCCAGCCTCAAGCCTATTGATATTAGATTAACAATTAATTAGGGCAGTTGAGTTATATAATAATATAAAGGCTCTTTCAGTCATGGAAGAAGCTGAAAGAGCCAAAAACGAGTACGGCAGACAACTGATAATTAAATGATAGAAACTTTACAGTCTCCATTGTTTGTATACTTGAAAGTTAATTAACTGATCTAGTTACTTCTGCACATCATCCCAGTCCAAATGAAAACAAAAACAGCAATGTGTACGTAAGTGTGCAAGAGACACAAGTCTATATATTGTTAAGAAGGGTGAAACAGGTAGGTATAGGACTTGAGGGTCATTCTGAACAATTTTGAGCAGTGCATGTCCGAACATCAAGCTGGTGAGATGTAGGTATCATCTGTGACAGTTATTAATGGTGAGGGAGATGGGGTATTCAAACTCAAATTCAAATCTCAGAATTTTTATAATTTTTTTTGCAGATGTATCTCTCTCTCAAAAGAAGAGCTGCCATGATGGTATCATTAATGACAACCATTTGATGACACCACTTCTTCATTCCTGAGTGCCTTTCCACAAGGCTACTAATCTTGCAATGTAGGCTGTTTTCAGTTGGTGGGGCGGGGCATATATATGTATCGGAATAAACATCTATCACAATTAGGAATGTAATTAAGAGTGTCTATTTTCACTCTCAGAACTACAATGGCGCTAGCAATCTCACTGTCCAACACATGTGGTGGCTTTGCAAAAACGGTTGAAAAAAATGATTGCAATAGATGACAAAACTACAGGATGAATCTTTGCACTGGGTGAGAGATGTTAATGCTCAGAAAACATTTTTCCACCTTTTCAACTTCATCTTTGCACTTTTTCTACCCGATAAACATGTGTGTGTGTGTGCATATACAATAAGGATCTAAAACAGTGTGACTACAACAAAAATATACTTACAAGGCAGAATACGCAGAAATTTAAACTATATCTCACTAAATCATGTTTTAAGCATGTGTCCTGATATAGTCACACAACACTGCTCCTGACCACTCTACCATTTTATTATTTATACTACTACAAAGTACATCCATTGTCAACCGATTAGTGATAATAATTATTCCCCAAAACTCTTCAGATGAAACAACACAATTTCTGCCACTTTTTGAACAACCCTACACAATTTGCTCTTACTACAAGAATGCCAAATATCTATTGTCTTAATTGCACACACAACATGCAAAGAGACACATCTACAAATATTTATGACTCGCTGTCATGCTTGCTTGCTTGCTAGATGGCGCTTACTCACTGGAAACACGGCCATCCTATAGTAATGAAATTCATCTTCAAGGCAATGGAAAGTTGTGCTGTTTACACTGTGGTTAAACACATTGTGTGTTGTTATAGATATACTTGCTTTCATGTGGCTTCACAATTTTTGTCATTAGTCAACAGTTGGCCACGTTCTGTTGTCTCAAAGTTGTTGCTGATAAATTCTCTTGTAGCATTATTGGTTTTAGGTAGCTATGCCTCATTCCAAGGCTGGTCTGGGAATGAGGCCATGTACCACACGGCCCACCAGTATGCCATACACATAGAAACATACACGACTAAAGAATGGTAATCTCATGATCATTCTTTGGTGTCACTCCTGGCAGCCACTCAGTGTGTGCCATCACAACTCCTTAGGGACAGACTTAGAAACACAGGAGAGAGAAGCCATGCTCTTGGATACCACCTGTGCGGTATAGAAATGAGGGGTAGTGGTTGCCTGGTAGTTGTAGCTCAGCGGTCAGAGCACTGGCAGCTCAAACTGGTAGGATCTGGATTTGGTTCCAAGTGAATTTTAACTTTCCTCACACGTTGTTTACTTCCAGTTGTAGCTAGATGCCCTATGGCAAATTTCTAACCTCCTCTGCTACGCACATGCACAGAGAATGCGCACAATGAACGATTGACACAATCAATTTCATGATTGACACTCTGGTTTGCCATATTTGGTCAACACTATAACTAATATAATTTCGACAATAGCTCTACCCCACTCCTTGAATGTGTCCAGGCCAGTGAAGTATTGTGCACATGCAATGAATGCATGATTGAGTGATAAGTCTCAACTCTAGTTTGCCATATTTGGTTACAACCACAAATTAATACTTACCGCAATGGCCCTACCTTTCCTCCCTGTATGTGTCCAGGCCAGTAAAATATGGCCGGAATTCTGCAGAAGAAAAACACTGCATTATTCCATCTGTGGGTAGTTTAATAGCCATTACTGTGCAGTTCATGTTTTTATGACTATAAGTGTATTGTAATTAACATGGGTTACCAAATCTAGGTTTTCATTTTGTTTAAGATTTATTTAAGATTTATTTACCATAAACTTCTCACACCAATATCCAATTAGGTGTGGTGCTGAATAACAATCAACAACAGCAGTTAACCAAGTGACCCGTTAATCAATTACCTCATTCCTCCCTCCCATGTCTCTCCTTTCTGGCCTCTCAGGAGCCCATTTGATCCCCCGTCCAAACCCTGTTGCGTCCAGGCACCATTGTCACTGTATGCAGTGTATTTGCAGTGTGTGTGTATGTGTGTGTATGTGTGTGTGTTGTGTGAGTATGTGTGTGTGTGTGTGTGCGTGTATGTGTGTGGTGTGTGTGTGTGTGTGTTTAGGAATGCATATACACCAGGAAATAGTAACGTACGTACGTACATACATCCAGACGGGCGGCGCAGCGTGACCAAAAGGAGCACCCACGCAAATAAATGGGCACATAGTCCGGAAGCCGTGAGGTTATAAATACGCGTTGCTTGTTTCGGTCAGCACACAAAAAATTGAAATTGCTAAATTCTCAAGAAACAGAAAAGTGATATAGCTCTTGAAGCTCCAAAATGAGTAGCCTACTGTACCCTAGACTACTAAACATACGCAGCTCGGCTGATTTACTTAGCCTTCGCTCCGGCGACAAGCGATCTGCAGAACCTGGCACAAGACGAAAATCCATCACTCTCCCGGTTTTGCCCACCTACCTGGTGAATATGACCCAGCTCGATAAGAAGAAGCTGAGGAAGAGGAAGGGAGTCCAGTTCCCAGTGGGCGTGCTAATGCAGCAAGCCATCACGGAGGGAGACATGTGCGAGATCAAACAGCTCATGAACAGCCACGGGACACAAGTCGTGGAAGAACGGGAGCCTAGTGGACTGCCGCCGGTCATGCGGGCAGTTTTCGAAGGTCAGCTTCAATGCCTGAAGCTTCTTGTGGAAGCGGGCGCCGATCTAACAGCCCAAGACCAGGAAGGCTGGACTGCACTTCACGTTGCGGCTGCCATGGATGACCTAGAAGCTGCGCAGTACATCATATGCGCATGCAACGACAGTTTGACCGAGGTTCGCAACCTGGATGGAGAGAGACCGATTGATTTGTCAGAGAGCGTGGAAATGGCGAGACTACTACTCCACGCCGATCTTGTGTCGTTCAGAATCGAGAAGGAGCCTTTGAAATGTGCTTCCTATGAAAACGAGTCAGCAGTACTGAGACTAGTTAACGACCACTACAAGAAGAACGGAAATTGCACTGCTCTAGATACAGTTCTGAAGAGCAGTACATGTTATGATAGTCTGCTACATCTAGCTGCAAGCAAGAACTACTCAAGACTTGCAAATTACCTTCTTCACCATAAAATCGTAGACACAGAAGCACGAGACAGACGAGGCTGGACACCCTTGCACACGGCAGCTTACTACAACTGCCTGGACATTATCATTCTACTTGTTGAATATGGTGCTTCAGTACACTCTCTGACAAACTCGTACGAAATGGCATCAGACCTAACAGAACATGAACTAATTATTGCTGTCCTCAAGGAGGAAGAAAAAACTGACTATGTATAACTTATTTTGTACAGATGTGCTGTGTATGTGTGTCATTGTGTATATGTGATGTTTTTCAAATTTCATTTCTGCAATATCTGGCCACCTCCACATCACTTTATAAGTTGATGTAAAATCTGGAATATATTCTTCAAAAATGAAAAAAAAAAATCTTTACAAATCATATTATGCAACATGTGAACCATTCCGTAGGTGTAGTGCATGTGAGCAAGACTGCTACACGGTATATGTATACTTCCGATGGTAGGAGTCTAATATAGATGGCTCTATATACGTATAATACAACAGTATGTATGCTTCAGATGGTTGGAGTCCACCATGATTCCTCAGAGATTATATAAGGTGTGCCACGAAGTGAACAACTTCTTTAAAGCTGAATGTTGGCAGCCAAGACATAAATTCTGTATATTAGGAGTGTATGAGGGCAGCCATGCTCTGTACTTGTATACGTGGTGAGGGAGTATCCGTGCAAGTATGCTTGTTTGCACACCTCATTCCATTATTGCACAACATCGGGCCACTTGAGCCAATCAGCAGCAAGTACATAATTATGAAGAACATGTCCTATGTACCTATACATACATTCTAGTCATACAAGCAATGACTGTTGCACGGTTAACATGGAGGAAACACAAGTTGAAGTTGAAATTAAAATATACACATGCAGCATCATCACTAATTCAGTTATCGGTTCTACATTTGAGTGTATTTAAACTCTCACCCCTGCAACTCATTGCCAAAAAACAGACTAAATTCTTAACAGCATCTCAATTGTACAGTAGAAATTAAAATTATCAAAACTCCACACAATTTGAACCCTCAAAATCATAATGTTTTGCTGTGATTAAGTAGAAAGTACTTCACCATCAAATAATACTAGTTATCTGAACATTTGGAACACCCTTTGGTTAGCTCTCAGAGGAGGTCTGACACGGTTGAACTTTACTAATTAAATTGGCTGAGGTCACACTAATTGATCTTGGATATTGCAAGATAGAAAGCTTTTTCTATGACTGGCCCCAGCCTTGAATCTTGATTTGAAATCTGGGACCCCACCTCAGTAAAAAGTCGAGAGAGCTAGTCTGTTGAGATACGAAAAATCAATTAGTGTGACCTCAGCCATTTTAATTAGTAAAGTTCAACCAGGTCCGACCTCCTCTGGTTAGCTCTGGCCTCGTTCCCAGGCCCCACCCAGCTTTTCATTGCTTGCAATACTAAAGCCTCACTTTTTTCAAAACTTGTTTGACTTCCTACTCTACTTACTATGATCAATAAACAACCACACAACCATTAATGGCCTTGTTTCATCCTCAACTGGAAGGGTTTCTGTGTCTAGATATCCTTACCTCAACATCCTGAAGTCCATGTCCTTTGTTTGTCACAGTGATGGGATTCTCACGGTGACAAACTTGTGTGAGCTATGACTTGTACTCTTAGGTACGGCAGCGAAAGGTTTGTACTGCACTGTTCAGAGATGGTGTTCATTAGAGGGTCATGCTACCATGCTAGAACAATTGAGATGTTGAATCTCGGCCTTGGACGATGAGGGGCAACTTTTTGTTGTGCACAACTATAATCATGTATATACAAGAATTCAAAACCATTTCTGTTAGTTGTGTATGCCTGATGAAGATAGTCAAAATATGAGATAGAATTCTTCACAGCTGGCCCCTCAAGGAAGCAGTATACACTGGTAACCCTTTTCAAACATTGCAAAACAACAGATGTACATATACCTATCTCACAAAGCTGGACAACACTTGGTTTTAGACATCTGAGGGATTGTGTCTGATGCACTAGCCAAAAGCCATCGTCAGACGCACATTCCTAAGATGCTGCGTGAAGGATTCCAAGCTGGAACCAAAACTAGTTATGACTACACACACTGTACTGTAGCTATCATCACAGGGAACAGAAAACATTCAGAGAGAGTCATCGGAAAGACTTCAATTAGCCTAACAAACATCAAAACTATAGCTAGGCTTCTTATAGGCAATCTGCAGCAAATATGTCACTGCTTTCAAGCTGTAATTCACAAAAATGTAAGCCTATATGCAAGCACACACGTAAACAAACTATACGTAAACATTATTTTCCCAAGATTCCTTCTTTAATTAAAAGCGGCCAAAGCAGATAAGCTAGTAATTGGTGGTGTATGTGAGGACCATAGCAAGGTGACTACATAAGTGATGTCATCATACGAGTTGCCATAGTTCCCGAGTTGCCATAGTTCCCACACTAGAAAGGTGAAATCAATTTACAAAAACAGCTCTTGTTTTTTGGAACGAAACTCACTTAGTGGACACCAGCAGGTGAGCTCTAGATAGACAATTATGGCATTTTGTGATGTAGAGAGCTTTCAACTGGCATTCCCAAGGAACCACTCAAATGTGTCGTGAAGAACTATACAGTCATGTAGCTTCAACGATAATTTAAAAAGAACAGTTTATGTATAAGCTAGTGCTCCGCATATGTGTGTACATGTATTGTATGTTGTCATTGTGGTCATTGCAAGAACAATTAAAGGTGATTCCATCTTCATGGTCAAAGCTATTGCCAATACCTTTACCTATCATCAAAGCAAGTACAGTAAGCAACGCTGGACAACACTTGCTGGCTTTTAGAATCTTGTCTGGTGAAGTAGCCAAAGCATACATTCTGTTCAATGACAGCTTGACGGTGGATTCCAAACTGAGAGTATACCAAACAATGTAATAATTACATCATGGGGGGGGGGGGGGGGGAAATGGAAGCCATTCAGAGAATCACTTCAACTGACTGGCAAAACTACAGGCTTCTTTAGTTTGTTGCAAACATGTTGAACTGCATTCAAATCAGCATCAGGGAAACTCTCTTCCATCATGACAAACAAGTAATTAAGCTGGTCTTGGTGCACTATGGGTTATGGCTGTTCACTTCTTTAACCCTTTAGCTCCATGCAGAACAAAAACACTATGGGTTATGGCTGTTCACTTCTTTAACCCTTTAGCTCCATGCAGAACAAAAACACTCTTGCTAGATGCTGTAACATGGTAGCTGTTGAGTAGTTTGTCAGACCATCTAGTAAAACGATTTTGCAATCGCATGTCTACTGGCTTTATTTTGTATAGATATATGGAGAAATATTTTTGTGATTTGAGTGTATGTGTACCCACAAAAAAACCACAAGTTTAAAGACTCTTCTAGCCCTATGATATCCTGTGTCGTATATGTATCAAAGCAACAAAGTGTCAAGTTAACATGAGTGGTGGCGAGTGGTATTGACTTGACTGATATCCAGTGACGACGTGTTTGCAAGTAACACAATTGGCACTTCAATAGTCTAGCGAAGTGATCCTCCAGGATTATGTTACTGCAATGAGATAATCGTCAGACTCTGTCAAAACATTGCCGGAATAAAATTTCACCAGTTACTTATCTAAGGCCAAAAGCACAGTCTGTCAGTTGACATACACTGAGTGTTTCTTTATAATTTCTCACTTTTTGAGACTGCTTTTGAGCAACTGTACCCGGTTGATGTGTGGGAATTCAATCCCAACCTAGCTAGCTAGGTCAGGAGGTGTATATTATACTCTAATATAATTATCACCTTGAGGGGACAAACCACATGACTTCAGCATATCTTCATCGTACCAATGTAGAGAGAGTCAGCTAAGTTATTACCATGGCAACAGAGATGTACACCAAAACCCCTGCCCAAGTCAGAACCCGCTATAAAGCCTACCGCCAGAACCGGACTCTCTTCTAAGTGCTGTTGAGCTCAAGTAGAAAGTATTGTCTAGTGTACCAGCGGTTGTAACCTCGTTCCCAGGCACCTCCGCTACGGAACGTGAACATTGAAGTTGTGCAGGCAGAGAGAGTCTGGTATCTTTTCTCACGTGAGCACCGCCAAAGGTAGAAATTGCATGTGGGCGTACCTGAAGACTCAGAACAGGAAAAGAGCGAAGGTAGCGGGCAACTTACTACACGTATCTAGCTATCGGGAGGCAAATATTATACACACCGAGCGTTGATTGAATAACGCACAAAACGTTGCCTTTCTGTTCTAAAAACTCTGGTACTATTTTGATTATGTCATCATCACGTGAGAAAAGATACCAGGCTCTCCACGTGTGTACATTTCGTGTTCCAGGGAGCCTGGGAACGAGGCTATTGTCTAGTGTACCAGTGGTTTTAACCTCGTTCCCAGGCCTCGACAAAAGCTGGAATGGAGAGTGAGAATGAGGCTAGGTAAACAAGCAACACACAAACTATATCAAAACAGGATTGTCACACACACAGTCACACATCTGTCTTATTTTTGTAAGTCTTTCCGCTGCCGTAAACAGTTGTGTGATCCACTTGGAAATAGTGTCATGTGGGAAAGCAAATTCACTGCCCGTGTTCCATCCCTTTGGCTTACACCTGTGTGTATAGCATGACCACCTTAACTTGTGTATAGCACATACGTAACACACACGCGCACATACATGCTTTATGCACACATACGTAACACACACGCGCACATACATGCTTTATGCACACATACGTAACACACACGTGCACATACATGCTTTATGCACACATACGTAACACACACGTGCACATACATGCGCTATGCACACATACGTAACACACACACGCACATACATGCTTTATGCACACATACGCAACACACATACGCAACACACATGCTTTATGCACACATACGTAACACACACGTGCACATACATGCTTTATGCACACATACGTAACACACACACATGCACATACACACACATGCACACATGCATGCATGAACAATCAACGAACCACATCTCCCTTATAAAACAGGCCTAGATGTTATGCAAAGTCACCCACTGCGCAGGACGCGTTTCGGCCAATACCAGGCCTCATCAGCTGCGCTGGGGTGACTGGGAGATGGGGACTGCTATCTCATGCACAGAATGCAGTCAGGTGGCTGGCCTTATTCAAAAGTCGGTAGAGACTCCTCGAAAGCACCGTCTCTTCGTGCAGCTGTTGCATGCACACTCACATTGCAGTTACATTCAGGAAGATATGGTTTCTAAGAATTTGGGCGGGAAGTGAAAAAGGTTCTGTATGTGTTTCCGTGTAATTATTCTCAAGGAAAGATTGATTGTGCACATAAATATCATATGCTTATCACACACGCACACAACAATGATGGTTGTTCAGCCTAGCATGCTTCCCTGTGACAAACAATGAGGACAATGGTTATCAATGTAGCACATGTACAAACGCACACATGTATATCCGTTACAGCAATAACTGATTTGCGGATGGCTACATTTAAATTGCATTCAGGTAGGATTCTAAGAATTTTGGGGAGAAATGAAAAAAGCTTCTATGTATTTCTGCCATTTTTCTCAAGGAAAGAGATTGTGTACATATGTACACAACAATGGCTGTCAGTCTAGCATACAATAAACTATGAGGAAACGGTTATCAATTTTTTTTGCGTTACGCACACACACACAAGTACACACACACACAAGTACACACACACACAAGTACACACACACACAAGTACGCACACACACAAGTATCCATTACAGCAATGACTGATTTGTGGATGGTTACATTCCAATTCCATTCAGGCAGAATTCTAAGAATTTTGGTGAGAAATGGAAAAGCTTCTACGTATTTCTGCCCATTATTCTCAAGAAAAGAGAGAGATTGTGTACGTCTAGCATACAATAAACTATAAGGGTAACGGTTATCAATTTTTTGGGTGTTACGCACACACACAAGTATGCACACACACATGTATCCATTACAACGACGACTGATTTGCGGATGGTTGTATTTCAGTTTTGAATTCTAAGAATTTAATTTGGTGGCAATGAAAAGGCTTGAAAAAGATTCCATGCATATTTCTGCGCGTTATCCTCCGGAAAGAAGACTAGAGGTTGACTACATGTACATACACTCTATGCATATGCTTGTCACACATGCACACACGCATCCATGACTGACATGCGGGTGGTTGCATTTCAGCACAGAAAGAGAGAAGAGATTGCAAAAACAGGAAGAGAAGGGGATTATAATGAGAGGAAGGAATTCCAAAGAGAGAAAGGGATTCCGAAGAAAGGAAGAAGAGACAGAAAACATATACTGTACAATTAGCTAGAGCATAGCAAGAGCGCATAAGGGATGGGCAACTAGAGTAAGAGCATGTAACTCCAATAGAAGTCCATAGTCTGGTCAAAATTATTGAAAATAGAACACCCGGTCACATGCTTAGCAACAATGGCTTATGTCTACGCAGCATGCACAGTATGTGTTACCATTTTTTAGTACTGGCCGTAAATTCCGACTGCTTTCAAATTTACGGAGTTACACACTCTTACTCCAGCCGCCTGTTCTTATGCGCTCTTGGCACAGTTATATAACCTCCTACCCAGGCGTGGTGGAGTACGAGGCAATGTACAGATGGCACAGCCCAGCAGATCGGAAATGTGTCAGGATGCACAAACACATGTGTACCATGTACTTGTTAAGGAGAGGCCTAGGAATGAGGCATACAGTTTACATTTTTGGACTGCAATAGTGGAGCTAAACGTCGGTGGATGGCTAGCTATCAAGAGATTGTTACACAATAAGAGTGTGCAACTCCCACATGGTTTCTACACTCGCCATCTGGACAAGTATATGACGTAGGCAACCAGGAGTGAATATGCTTAGCCATGAAGCCATTCTAGGGGCTAGTGTGACTGAACACTGTAGCAAAATCCTGTCTCTTTGCTGCTGTGTTTTCACAGCCTAGTATGTTCACTGCTGGTTGCCTACATCATATACTGTCCAGATGGTGGGTATAGAAACCATGTGGGAGTTGCACGCTGTTATGTGTAATAATCTCTTGCTAGCTAGCCATCACCCACGTTTAGTTCCACTATTGCAGTTCAAAAATGCAATAACAACTGTATACCTCATTCCCAGGCCTCTCCTTAACAAGTACATGGTACACATGTGTTTGTGCATCCTGACACATTTCCGATTTGCTGGGCTGTGCCATCTGTACATTGCCTCGTACTCCACCACGCCTGGGTAGGAGGTTATATAACTGTACACTGCCTACGTCATATACTTGTCCAGAAGGCGGGTATAGAAACCATGTGGGAGTTGCACACTCTTACTGTGTAACAAACTAGCCAGTAGCCACCATCCCACGTGTAATTCTGTGCACTAGTAATGCAACTTGACTGTATCTTGACTCTGCAGGTAATGAGGACATGTTTGAGGTAAAGAAGAGAAAAGCTGTTGCTGGGAATTGAGCCAAGGGCTCCTGGCTTGTGCTCTGACTATTGAGCTATCACTACCAGACAATCACCAGACAAGACCTTACAATCCTCTATATGTTCTGCACAAGTGGTACTGAATGTACTTCAGTCACACACTTGGCATTGACCGAAGCAGCCTGCGCCATCTGATTATTAAACATGAATATAATCTGTTACCTAGGCAACATAGAAGAATGTTACTCACATCTCAGTGATGTAACCTAGGTAACAGGGCCCTCTCTGGGGGGTGGTCTTGCCACTGGTGTTGATGTTTAAAACAGCCACCCCACCAAGAAGGGATATAACTATTACTTAATGAGCACATACTTGAACACTCAGAATCTGATATCAATGCTTCTATTTCTTACAATTAGAATCCACAGGAGACAAAAAACAAGCTAGCTATAAACACCAATACCAATTCCATAGATAATACTTGTTCCCTTAGCAACCATATTTGTTCCCTGAGCAACCATATTTGTTTAGTGTTGCTATTGTGACTACACTGAAATGGATACTCTTCTCCCAAGAGACCCAAAATGCTGTAAACAAGATTGTTTTCATGTAAACAAGATGGTTTCTGTAAACAAATGAAAAATGGCTGATCTGAAGCAGCAATACGTCACCTTAACTGATGAACACAGTACTAGCCAGAGACATAGGATACCGGTGTGTATAGGCAATTGGATAGCCGAGAACGTTATGAACACGTTCTCAAGTTTCAATGGGAGTTCCCTAGTGTTAATTAACTATTTGTACCATACATACCATCTAGCTATCCACCCATATGCAATTAGTGATTTTGTCAGAATTCTTCCATTAACCTTTCGCAACAATCAAGTTAAGGCTAACTGATTTGAAGTTGAAGGGTTGCTATAGCTAGCTAAGTTATGACTTAATCAGAGAGCTGAATTTAGCTTCTAAGAAGGAAGTGAAAGCCCTTAATTAATCCATTAGGTATGATATGGCCATGCAAACACTGTCATACAAACGCCATGTGAATGGCTACCAGACATGATGAGCACTACCTTGTGAAAATGACCATTGTGTTGTCAAGGAGACCAAGGTCATGCAGTTTCTGCACAATTAGGCCAACACTTGCATCCATCTCTTGAGCTGCATCACCAAACAGTCCACGGGCAGACTGAGGGAGGGAGGGAGGGAGGGAGGGAGGGAGGGAGGGAGGGAGGGAGGGAGGGAGGGAGGGAACTATATATACTGGTACCTCAGTCAGCTGCCATGGAAGAAAATCAAGATATAGACAAAGAGGGTCCATTCCCCCCACCCTGGCTTCCACTAGTCCCCATAGACTCAGCATAGAGGGTACATTACAGGCTTCAGCAACAGCACCATACACTTCAAAGAGATGTACAAGCAAACAAGTGTCAGGAATGACGTGGCTTTAGCTTCACTGCCAATGGTTTGTGGATTCTGTATGCATTACCATAGCAATAGGCCCCTCCCCTCCCATCACCATTACTGATACATTATAGGAGAGTTAGCTGTTACCATGGAGATATGAGGTGCTGTTATATAAGTTAACCCGTTCATACATTTGTACGTTCCTTTTTAGAACGAAGCAAAATGCATGAAAGTTGGTATTGAATTCTAATTTAGTGAGAAACATGATCATGGGCAAACTCTGTGCCCATATTGCTCAACAAAATTCAAAAACGTAATGGTTAATAATTCAATTAAATCAACCTGCACAAACAATTAAATTAAATTGATCGATAAGTAATACATAACATCTAAAATATGCATAATGGAAAGTATGCACTAATGGTCCCTAAAGATAAACAACGTGTCCACAAATGTAAACAGTAAACCACCACTCAGCTGTAAACAACCAATTAGCACATTACATCACTTAGTAAGCATTTCATTGGATGGATAGAGGAGTATAACGAGCCATATATGCCCTTTTCATGTAGGAACTGTAAGATAATAGTCTACATAAGCTTGCATGATGTATAGCATAGTTTACACAAAACTAAGCTTTAGTTTATTGTCTGAATGTGGTAGGCATAGCTGAGGATAAACAACCTAGTGATGCGTATACAGTGTTTATACTCCAAGTATAGGTAGCTAGCATATCCAAAACTTCAGAGAATGTGCAGTTGTCGTAAAGTGACCATATTGTGTTTACAGTAAATTAGCATCAGACAGATTTTAGTTTCCACTTTGTACGAATGCAAGTAACATGATGTCACATTGCAAACATTGCGGGGACGTTGTTAGCACATACACGAAAAGCTTCACATTGTTCGGTAATTGCTTTGAGCCTCTACATACTGAATATGGTCATCTATAATCAACAGTCATGAGTAGACACCTTACAAATATTTGGGATGTCAGCTGTGTTTGTGGTGAACGGACTTTTGGCAAGCATAACAAATTGTTGATAAGCTTCCTTGAGAGGCATTCTCCATATAACAAATGCTAGAGCATATCAGCTACTACATTACATATAATTATCTCAAAGATGAAAAAGGATTTGCATAATATAATATGGCTTATGTTAGGCCAGTTTTCAAATATGTTGGCCAGCAGGAAAGTGTTTACAAATTGGATTGTTACCCACATGAAAGACGGTCTCATTACTTGCATGCATCAAAATCAGGCATAAACAAGGTTAGTCTATCTGGACCAATTTCTCATGCTCCTCACCCCCAACTTCCGGCTACGGACATGATTAATCAATGAATCACATCTCCCTTAGAAAACAGGCCTAGATGTCATGCAAATTAAGTAACCCACTGCACAGGACGCGTTTCAGCCAATACCAGGCCTCATCGGCTGCACTGGGGTGACGTGTGCACAGTCCAACATGGTTCTTGGTACATAACACAAACGTAACAAATTGGATCGTTACCCATGTGAAAACCACAGTTTCATTCTGGTACACACAACAAACAGGTCCATTGCCCAATGAAAACTACAGTTTAGGCTATGTACATGCATGCTTGCACAAATGAACAAAGTCCAGCGTTGATTGGCGCACAATACAAAAGGGAGGTTTACCAACAAGCATGCCTTCACCCATGTGAAAACCACAGTTTCATGACCAACTTGTGTAACAAACTGGTCCACTGCCCAATGAAAACAACTACGTATACGCTAGCAAACTATGTTACACTGGCCAATTTGAGTGACTATACAGTCACTGCAAACTCTCAGACATAATGGTTAAGTCTAGGACAACCAAACCCAGCCTTAAGGCCCCGCCCAGCTTTCCGTCGCTTGCAGTACAGAAGCTGGGCGGGGCCTGGGAACGAGGCTAACCCAGCCTAGCCTGGTTTATCTGAATAAAGCAGCATTTATGGGTAGGAGAAAAAAGTGGACTTCTGCAGGACTCAAACCTGCGACCTTCAGCTTAGCACTGTGACCTACGTACATGATTACATGCACAGCACACAGAGAATCACTACTACTTTCCATATACACAAGTTGGCCAGTGTAACATAGTTTGCTAGTATAAAGCCTCATCCGGTCACATAGAATCATCCATACTACGTACATGATTACATGCACAGTACACAGTGAAATCACTACTACTTTCCATATACACAAGTTGGCCAGTATAACATAGTTTGCTAGTATAAAGCCTCATCCGGTCACATAGAATCATCCATACTACGTACATGATTACATGCACAGCACACAGTGAAATCACTACTACTTTCCATATACACAAGTTGGCCAGTGTAACATAGTTTGCTAGCATAAAGCCTCATCCGGTCACATAGAACCATCCATACTACGTACATGATTACATGCACAGTACACAGTGAAATCACTACTACTTTCCATATACACAAGTTGGCCAGTGTAACATAGTTTGCTAGTATAAAGCCTCATCCGGTCACATAGAATCATCCATACTACGTACATGATTACATGCACAGTACACAGTGAAATCACTACTACTTTCCATATACACAAGTTGGCCAGTATAACATAGTTTGCTAGTATAAAGCCTCATCCGGTCACATAGAATCATCCATACTACGTACATGATTACATGCACAGCACACAGTGAAATCACTACTACTTTCCATATACACAAGTTGGTCAGTGTAACATAGTTTGCTAGCATAAAGCCTCATCCGGTCACATAGAATCATCCATACTACGTACATGATTACATGCACAGTACACAGTGAAATCACTACTACTTTCCATATACACAAGTTGGCCAGTGTAACATAGTTTGCTAGTATAAAGCCTCATCCGGTCACATAGAATCATCCATACTACGTACATGATTACATGCACAGTACACAGTGAAATCACTACTACTTTCCATATACACAAGTTGGCCAGTATAACATAGTTTGCTAGTATAAAGCCTCATCCGGTCACATAGAATCATCCATACTACGTACATGATTACATGCACAGCACACAGTGAAATCACTACTACTTTCCATATACACAAGTTGGCCAGTGTAACATAGTTTGCTAGCATAAAGCCTCATCCGGTCACATAGAACCATCCATACTACGTACATGATTACATGCACAGTACACAGTGAAATCACTACTACTTTCCATATACACAAGTTGGCCAGTGTAACATAGTTTGCTAGCATAAAGCCTCATCCGGTCACATAGAATCATCAATACTACGTACATGATTACATGCACAGCACACAGTGAAATCACTACTACTTTCCATATACACAAGTTGGCCAGTGTAACATAGTTTGCTAGCATAAAGCCTCATCCGGTCACATAGAACTATCCATACTACGTACATGATTACATGCACAGCACACAGTGAAATCACTACTACTTTCCATATACACAAGTTGGCCAGTGTAACATAGTTTGCTAGTATAAAGCCTCATCCGGTCACATAGAATCATCCATACTACGTACATGATTACATGCACAGCACACAGTGAAATCACTACTACTTTCCATATACACAAGTTGGCCAGTATAACATAGTTTGCTAGCATAAAGCCTCATCCGGTCACATAGAATCATCCATACTACGTACATGATTACATGCACAGCACACAGTGAAATCACTACTACTTTCCATATACACAAGTTGGCCAGTGTAACATAGTTTGCTAACATAAAGCCTCATCCGGTCACATAGAACCATCCATACTACGTACATGATTACATGCACAACACACAGTGAAATCACTACTACTTTCCATATACACAAGTTTCACTGTACCACTATGATATCACCTGGAGGAAGTAAATAGAACAAGATAATATGCACTAAATATTTATTGTAAAGTTGGTCAAAAGAAGCCTGCAAATAGATCCATCATGATAATCACAGCCTGATTCCTGAGCCTGGTCTCCGAGCCTGGTCCCCGAGCCTGATCCCCAAGCCCGACCCCTGAGCCTGGTCCTCGAGCCTGGTCCCCGAGCCTGGTCCCCGAGCCTAACTCCCGAGCCTGACTCCCAAGCCTGGTCTCCGAGACTCCCAAGCCTAATCCCCGAGCCTGATCCCTGAGCCTGGTCCCCAAGCCGGACTCCCGAGCCTGGTCCCCGAGCCTGATCCCCAAGCCCGACCCCTGAGCCTGGTCCTCGAGCCTGGTCCCCGAGCCTGACCCCCAAGCCTAATCCCCGAGCCTGATCCCCAAGCCTGATCCCCGAGCCTGATTCCTGAGCCTGGTCCCCGAGCCTGACTCCCGAGCCTGACTCCCAAGCCTGGTCTCCGAGACTCCCAAGCCTAATCCCCGAGCCTGATCCCTGAGCCTGGTCCCCGAGCCTGATTCCTGAGCCTGACTCCAGAGCCTGGTCCGGTGAGTGAGTGGGAGAGAACCTACATGTAACTTGTAGACTAAAATGTGAAACATGCGCCTTTGACCTGTGTGTGAATTTTTAACAACTGCCTAAATTTTTCTGTATAAAAAAAAGCAAGCAATCAAACAAAAAAAAGTCATGTTCATTATTTTGTTTGTACCTGGAAATACTATAGCCTCATTCCCAGTCCTCATACAGCATTAGTCACTTGTATTTCATACTGCAAGCGGCAGACATGAGGTCTGGGAATGAGGCTAGAAACACTACCTGTGGTAGCTATTGGTGATTTGCACATCATGTGTTTTCAGGATCTTATGAGCCACTTAGCCTGGTAGAAATGGAATTTATGGTCAATTATCACTCAAGTATGAGAGTAGTATAGCTAATGTTGCAGGTATTTCAGCACAGATGCATGTGGTTCCCAGAGGAGGCAGGACAAGCTCTGAGTCAGACACATTCCTGAGCCAATTATTTGAGCATACTTGCGTTGTTCTTGATTTCACTTGGGGAACAGGCTTGGGGACCAGCCTTGGAGACCAGGCTTGGAGACCAGGCTCAGGATCAGGCTCGGGCATTAGGCTCGGGAACCAGGCTCGGGCCGGAAAGTGAGGTAGGGCAGAGAGATGGGTCTTGCTTAGTAGACTACAGTGGATCTTTGCCTAGATGGATCTATGTGCATACACACGCCGTGAATCTACATGCATACAGTGGGATATTATTCCAACTTGCTGATGCGTTGCTATAACAAAAAGATGATCAACATTGGCACATTTTTGTGGTAAAGTGCACAAAGCGAATAATTTTACAAAATGAAAAAAAAAAACATACTCAAGTCGTCCATGAATGTGGGAAATGCACAACAGTTTAGAACATTATCTCAAGTGAACAATCAAATCAAAGCTCCAGGGTGACATGATGTAAGTCAGCTGGTACGGCAGTACACTTAAACTTCCAATATGTTGTTAAGCAACCAACAGGAAGTCAACTGATGAGTACAAAACATTCCTTGCACAATTGTCAAGACAGGTGCTCAACTGCCTAGCGACAACTTTTGACTGTTAATGAAATATGTAACAGCTGACATTTTTGACTTCTAAGAAAGTACTTAATGGAAATCAACAAATCGAATACATGTACTACACATTTCTCAAGGCAAGTGCTTAACTCACCTAGCAACAACCTAACTGCAGGTGCTTGACTCACCTAGCGACAACCTAACTGCAGACTTACCTAGTGACAAATTTTTACTTCTAACGAAGTAACTAATCGCAGGTGCTTGACTTTCCTAGTGACAGATATTGAAACTAAATAACAGAAAAAAACTGTTTGCATTGCGTGGCAGCACCCTAAAACGTCAACAAAACTTCCCAGTCCAACCATATACACATCTTTCCCCAAGCCTCCCCTCACACCCCCACACATGCACACCCTCCCCCCACACACACATGCACACACACTTAAAACTGGACGCACATTTCAAACTGGACTATTCATGAGCCAAAAGGATGATCAGCTGACCTCATTCTCAGTCCATAAATAAAACTGAAACTGAGACCCAGCCCACCCACAAGCAGGCTCAAAGTATGGATGATCTCTGCAAGTAAGAATTCAAGGTAGTGAAAATTTGTTTACTCCGTTGACTTTCAAGTACGTTGTTTGTTTTCAAGTTGTTTATTTTCAATTTGCATACTTTCAAGTTGTTTATTTTCAAGTTTGTTTACTTTACCAACTGGTAAATTGTTTGGATGCCAGGCTGTATGGGCAGCTCAGTGTAGAGGGGAAGGGAGGAAGGGCAGAGGAAAGAGGGAAGAAGAGGGAAGGACTTTCAAGTATGTTGTTTGTTTTCAAGTTGTTTATTTTCAATTTGCATACTGTTAATTTTGTTTACATTACCAACTGGTAAATTGTTTGGATGCCAGGCTGTATGGGCAGCTCAGTGAAGAGGGGAAGGGAGGAAGAGCGGAGGAAAGAGGGAGGAAGGAGGGAAGGAGAGGGGGGGAGGGGAGGGGTGGTGGCTTACATGACAGACTCATTAATACATGAGGGGGGAAGGTTCCACGTATCAACGACTCTGCCACATAAACCACCCTCCTTCTTTCCCATCCCTCCTTCCTTCCTTCCAATTGTCGTCTGTCGCTGAAACTGGTTGAGAGAGAATGGAGCTCTGAATTGAAGCTTTGGGGGAGGAAGGTGGGACAGTGGTGAGAAGGTCACTTGTAATACACTAGCTGCCCTTCCACTCACATGTAATATCTATACCCCTGGCTACATTACACTTCCACTTACGTAGCACATACCGACCGGACTGTACTACATTGTCTCTCAAAGGTCAAGCCTTTCTTTCAAAGAGATTAAATGACATTTTGCATGGTGTGCCAAAACATTAGCTATAGTATACACACATGCAAGCAGGCTTATGGTCGAAGCAGGTTTATGGTTGAAGCAGCTTTGTGGAAAGTTTCAAGGGTGCTAGGATGTGAGAGGTTTGATGGCGGTAGGTCTGGTGCTCTCCCTCTAGTGCAAAGGCTGATATAGAGTTGATTTTCTTGTGTATACGTACAACAACAGGAGGTTGGCACTACGTGGGTACGTGGGTTCATCTTTGGCACACATGGACAGGAAAACATGCGCATGCACACACACACACACACACACACACACACACACACACACACACACACACACACACACACACACACACACACACACACACACACACACACACACACACACACACACACACACACACACGCAAGCAGAAGCCAAGTTCTGAAAACCTTACCAAGCAGAAGCCAAGTTCTGAAAACCTTACCAAGCAGAAGCCAAGTTCTGAAAACCTTACCATTAAGTCACTTACGAAGCCTTGTGACTGCCCTAAACAGGACCATTCACAAGGACAAGTCGAGACCATTCATGCCAAGTCGTCAAGTCGCAGGCCCTAAGTGTTTGTCGGTAGGCCATTCATGCCAAGTGGTCAAGTCGCCAAATATCTTAAGTGTTTGTTGGTAATACCAGTTGTATGGCCACGTGAAGCTAATTTGAGCTAATTCCCTTGTGTGCGGTACCTGTTTAACATATCAGGCTCAATTTAAGTAGGCTTGTGCTACACCCTGTCAGAGACGTTCAGACTCGTTGCCATGGATATATTGTGTGCGATAAGTGGTCGCAACATTCCTGAAAACAAACAACGCCTTGGTTACCTCATGTGTGACAAGAGCAATGAACAGTTACACGCTTGAAAATGGATTACACCATGGGTTCACTGTATGTGATAAGTGATGGCAATTATCATTCCTGCAAACAGCTGTGCGCTAAAAAGAAACTTACACCACATTACATCACTTTCTAAGTGTTTCATTGGATGAACAGCGGAGTATAACGGGTCATACTCTCCTGTTATATAAAAAAATTGTGCAATAATAATTTGCACAAACTTGCTGATGTACAGAATTATAGTTTACACAAAGTTGAGTTCTAGTTTACTGTCTCAATGTGGTATAAGTAGGTGGTTATCATAAATCCCAGACTATATACTATGCATTATGTCTCCAACCTGATTGGTCCTTGTTGTTATTAGTAAACATACAAAATAGTTTACACTGTAAACAAGGTAGCTTATAGGACACATTTTACAACTTCCTGTGGTATATGAAACAGAATCTACAACTTCCTTTCAGTATAATTATATACAAGTATCACCATAGTACAAAGCTATACCGGAAAATGTCACGAGTTTGTTGCCGTCTGTATTGTTACTCGTGCGCAGTCAACGGCAACAAATGAATGATATTTTTTCTGGTATAGCTTGGTACAAGAGCGCATAAGAACAGGCGGCTAGAGGAAGAGCGTGTAACTACGTAAAATTCCAAACCGGTTGGAATTATTGAACCGTACTAAAAATAGTAACACGTACTGCGCAGCTGCGTGTAGACGCTAAGCACATGCTGAGTTTTCCCTTTTTTTAGTAACAGTTCAATAATTTTGACCGGACTACGGGCTTCTATTGGAGTTACACGCTCTTCCTCTAGCCGCCCATTCTTATGTGCTCTTGCTTCGTACTATGGTGATAATGATTTTATCATACAAACCTTCGATTTCATTGCATGTGACTTGTAGTACCTCATACGGATTCTCACGGGACTTGTAGTAAAAAAAATACTGCTTTTTATAAACCGCGTGCAGCTGCAAGGCTTTCCCTTTGACTCCCATATATTCGCGTGAGTTAGATGTATATAATACCCACATGTTACTATAGAAACAAGGGTGAAGTGGAGAATATACTACATATACTCAGAGTATAAATATGATATACGTAGGTACTCCGCTAGATTGTTTACCCTTGGCTGCGCCTCAGGTAAACCGTCTAACAGAATATATCTGCAATTATACTCCTCGTATAGACAGTATGTCCAAAATGGTCCATGCCTTGTCCAAAATTAATATCTTTTATGGAATGTACAGTAAGGTCACTCATTGATTACATAACATAATCTAGCAGCGAGACATACAGGCTAGGTACCATAATTCTAAAATTGATGAGGTATCTAATTATTAATTATTTAATTATTAGGTTCTAATACACAGGTAGACACCAAAACTATTTCACCTGTGTAACCGTTTAATAAACATCTTTTCAAGAGGACTTAGCTACAGTGTATACGCTGGCCTTTGTCTTGCGTTGATAGCTAGTCTCGAACCCAGAAACTCCCTCTCCTCTTGGAGGATTGAAGGGGGGTCTGGGTACGAGACTAGTTGATAGGTTGCTTGCAACCGGAGATAGCTAAATATTTATACAGCATATGCAGAAGATGTTTACGTCCTACACTCATTGATGCACACTGTCGTCATCTTTAAAATTTCATCTTCAATTACCATTTACCAGAATCAGTAAATTCTCCAAGTAGAAATGGCGTGGACACGCTTAAATAATTTCCCCGTTCTCATTTTCGTAACCTCGTATTACTTTCCAGAATACAGCATTTGACAATTCCCTCCACTGGCATACAGTACATCCACTTAGCCACAATCTCATTCCCAATCTACTCCTACTCCAGTTCCATTCCACTTAATTGTTTACAGCTGCTTTGCATGCTTGCAAACCAGCTATCACAATGAAGTTCCTAATCCAATCATATTTGAGTAATTAGGCAAACATTCAAATGCGTTTCTTGATAAACAACAAAGAACTGTCGTTCCCTTAACCACTAAAATTCATTTGAGGAAGCTAATTTTGCACCTTGAATAGGTACAGTGGATACTTACGTGAGTATTTCTTAATCGCTTTCTTCCTCTTGTGTACTACGTACCATTTGATTTCTAAAGGCTCATTTTTCTAAAGACACATCACAGCTGTCAATTTAATGCAGCCGGAGGCACAGTGTCTCAACAGATAGAGTATCAGTATATCCCTGCACAGCTGTCACTTCAGTGACCACTTCCTGACGACCAGTGTGAGAAAGCAAGATCTGATCTTCAAGCTAAGGTGTAGCTGAGTTTCTACGTCTATTTGTGCGTCAATGTGTCCTACCTGTGACTCACCCTAATGGACAGGAGTCAATGGGGTGGGGAAGATTCAAAGTGTCATGGTTTGGTACCACATGTATTCCAGGCCCCGCCCAGCTTTCCGTCCCTTGCAGTATGGGAGAGCGTGAGAACATGGGAATGAGACTATCTGCATCAACAAAGTACTACAAGTCATGCTCGCCTGAATGTGCAATAAAACCAGGGGTTACCATATTTATTTGTATAAAAATGCACACAAATTAAAAAAATTTTGAGTGGGCATCCACCCATAAATTCCAGGAATTGAATTTCTTGCGTTAGATTAGATCATGCGTTGCAATGGATTCAAACATCTGGCCTTCAGCCAGCAACAAAAAGTCTTACAAACTGCCAAAGTAGAACATTTATGAGATGGTTCTTTCTCCTGGAAATTGTTCGTAACCGCCTGAAAATTGTTCTTGGCACAAAATAAACTGATTGGGACAACTGAAAGGCTTCATTCCTGGTATTGCGCAAAGTTGGATCAACCCAAAATTAATTAGTGGCTGCTTGCGCTAAGTTGGCCAATTGGATCCACCCATAAATTCCCAGAATTGAATTTCTTGCGCTAGATTGGATCATCCGGAATAAATACGGTAATCATGATCACTGCAAAACGTTTACCAGAAATATCACTTATTAATACTGTTGATTGTGCTCTGTACAGTATCTTATACTTTGAAATTTTCGCAATGGATACATTTTCGTGCATTTCACAAGTTGATCCGCACTTGTGAAATGTATAATTTT
Organism: Agelas oroides; assembly: GCA_949130485.1. Lineage (NCBI taxonomy): Eukaryota > Metazoa > Porifera > Demospongiae > Agelasida > Agelasidae > Agelas > Agelas oroides. The sequence goes on along the minus strand of OX422186.1, from coordinate 9,070,323 downwards.
TCAGTCTTCCATGAAACTTCCATGAAATATTGTTCTTGCAAAAATCTCAACATTTGTGGTACATGAGTTTTATACTCTAGTAATATTATAGTAGCCTAGGAGCACGGTGTCTGGAGGCATAGTGCAACCTTGTACCAAGGCTAGGTGATACTTTATAGTAGCCTAGGAGCACGGTGTCTGGAGGCATAGTGCAACCTTGTACCAAGGCTAGGTGATACTTTATAGTAGCCTAGGAGCACGGTGTCTGGAGGCATAGTGCAACCTCCTACCAAGGTTAGGTGATACTTTATAGTAGCCTAGGAGCACGGTGCCTGGAGGCATAGTGCAACCTCGTACCAAGGCTAGGTGATACTTTATAGTAGCCTAGGAGCACGGTGCCTGGAGGCATAGTGCAACCTCGTACCAAGGCTAGGTGGTACTTTATAGTAGCCTTGGAGCACGGTGCCTGGAGGCATAGTGCAACCTCGTACCAAGATTAGGTGATACTTTATAGTAGTCTAGGAGCACGGTGTCTGGAGGCATAGTGCAACCTCCTACCAAGGCTAGGTGATACTTTATAGTAGCCTAGGAGCACGGTGCCTGGAGGCATAGTGCAACCTCGTACCAAGGTTAGGTGATACTTTATAGTAGCCTAGGAGCACGGTGCCTGGAGGCATAGTGCAACCTCGTACCAAGGCTAGGTGATACTTTATAGTAGCCTAGGAGCACGGTGTCTGGAAGCATAGTGTCTCCAGTGACCACTTCCTGTCTCTAACTAGTGTACGTCTGTCAACCAACCACCACTTCCTGTCGCCAGGGATACAGTGTCTCAAAACTGGGTTGTTATACGTACTTGTATGCTTTGACAAACACATTCTTTTGCTATGCATCAAGTGACAGTATCACCATGTCCCCTTAACTTTTCGGTATAGTGCAAATACCACTAATCACATAACTGCCCTCCTGGAAAACAAAACCCAATGTACAACCTTTTGACAGCAAAAGAGTATAGTACAACCGATTGTGTTTCTGCAGGCACATGTGTTTACGTAAGTACAATTAATAGGGGCAACTTGTCTAGTATCACTATTCATGCACGTACCCTGACCTTAGAAAGGTAATTGGGCTGGTATTGTAACATATGATTGTGTAAGTCGATGAGTTGAAGCTTTAATGTTGCCAGGGGTATAGCCTTTCAACTTGGAATATCACTATTGCTTTTAAAAGCAATGTTTGGCCCCTATGACCTTTCTAGAAAGGGGTATTTTCTTACATGTACCATGCATTTGCGTAAATTGAAACATCATGTCTCCCATTGAGTATTACTAGCCTTGTCTCCAGGCCTCTGGCTACCAGAGTTGGTCTTGCAGAGACAAACCCTACTTTGTGCTATTTGTACTGCAAGTGATGGAGGACTGGGAACAAGGCTAGCTACAGTATCCTAAGGACTGGGAACAAGGCTAGTGGAGATGGAGGACTGGGAACGAGGCTAACTGTGGTGGAGGACTGGGAATGAGGCTAACTGTGGTGGAGGACTGGGTACGAGGCTAGTGGAGATGGAGGACTGGGAACGAGGCTAACTGTGGTGGAGGACTGGGAATGAGGCTAACTGTGGTGGAGGACTGGGTACGAGGCTAGTGGAGATGGAGGACTGGGAACGAGGCTAACTGTGGTGGAGGACTGGGAATGAGGCTAACTGTGGTGGAGGACTGGGTACGAGGCTAGTGGAGATGGAGGACTGGGAACGAGGCTAACTGTGGTGGAGGACTGGGAACAAGGCTAACTGTGGTGGAGGACTGGGTACGAGGCTAACTGTGGTGGAGGACTGGGAACAAGGCTAACTGTGGTGGAGGAGTGTGAACGAGGCTAACTGTGGTGGAGGAGTGTGAACAAGGCTAACTGTGGTGGAGGACTGGGTATGAGGCTAACTGTGGTGGAGGACTGGGAATGAGGCTAGAGTATCCCTATATTCAACTAAGTGTACAAAATGCTATCCTTCCTGAGTTGAAGCATTCAACTTTGGCCTTCAAGTTTGTAGGAAGCAATGCTTTGAGTCTTTCCTGTTTACCTTTGAAGCACAATGGCTTCACAATAGTGACGTATCTTGAAAGGGTACTTTGATTGGCCAAGTGTGGTACCAGCAATATTGTCACCTTTGATACATTGCTATGGAACTTCCGATGACGACAGCTAACTTAAAAGCGTATGTAAAGAAATGCGCATGGCCCTCTCCTTTGAAGGAATGGCTACGTGCAGATAGCTTAGTAGAATTTTGCTTTGGCGAATTATTCCCAGAAAGTCCAATGCCAAAATCTCTAACTGAATTCTAATTATGGAGCTGTACTGGGAAGGACCTACCATGCACTTAGAATGCCTGAATTAACCCTTGGCAGGTACTAAACTAGCCTTATTTCCAGTACAGATATTTTCACTTGCGGTATGTGTAATACTACTCTGCAGGTGATGACAGCTGTGGTGGAGGAGTGGGAACGAGGCTAACTGTGGTGGAGGAGTGTGAACGAGGCTAACTGTGGTGGAGGACTGGGAATGAGGCTAGCTGTGGTGGAGGACTGGAAATGAGGCTAACCGTGGTGAAGGAGTGTGAATGAGGCTAACTGTGGTGGAGGACTGGGAACGAGGCTAACTGTGGTGGAGGACTGGGAATGAGGCTAACTGTGGTGGAGGACTGGAAATGAGGCTAACTGTGGTGGAGGACTGGGTACGAGGCTAACTGTGGTGGAGGAGTGTGAATGAGGCTAACTGTGGTGGAGGACTGGGAACGAGGCTAGCTGTGGTGGAGGAGTGTGAATGAGGCTAACTGTGGTGGAGGACTGGGAACGAGGCTAGCTGTGGTGGAGGAGTGTGAATGAGGCTAACTGTGGTGGAGGACTGGGTACGAGGCTAACTGTGGTGGAGGACTGGGAATGAGGCTAACTGTGGTGGAGGACTGGGAACGAGGCTAGCTGTGGTGGAGGAGTGTGAATGAGGCTAACTGTGGTGGAGGACTGGGAACGAGGCTAACTGTGGTGGAGGAGTGTGAATGAGGCTAACTGTGGTGGAGGACTGGGTACGAGGCTAACTGTGGTGGAGGACTGGGAATGAGGCTAACTGTGGTGGAGGACTGGGAACGAGGCTAGAGTATCCCTATATGCAACTAAGTATACAAAATGCTATCCTTCCTGAGTTGAAGCATTCAACTTTGGCCTTCAAAGTTTGTAGGAAGCAATGCTTTGAGTCTTTCTGTTTGCCTCCTTTGAAGCACAATGGCTTCACAACAGTGACATATCTTGAAAGGGTACTTTGATTGGCCAAGTGTGGTACCAGCAATATTGTCACCTTTGATACATTGCTATGGAACTTTTGATGATGACGACAGCTAACTTAAAAGCGTATGTAAAGAAATGCGCGTGGCCCTCTCCTTTGAAGGAATGGCTACGTGCAGATAGCTTAGTAGAATTTTGCTTTGGCGAATTATTCCCAGAAAGTCCAATGCCAAAATCTCTAACCGAATTCTAATTATGGAGCTGTACTGGGAAGGACCTACCATGCACTTAGAATGTCTGAATTAACCCTTGGCAGGTACTAAACTAGCCTTATTTCCAATACAGATATTTTCACTTGCGGTATGTGTAGTACTACTCTGCAGGTGATGACAGCTGTGGTGGAGGAGTGGGAACGAGGCTAACTGTGGTGAAGGACTGGGAACGAGGCTAACTGTGGTGGAGGAGAGGGAACGAGGCTAACTGTGGTGGAGGAGTGTGAACGAGGCTAACTGTGGTGAAGGACTGGGAACGAGGCTAACTGTGGTGGAGGAGAGGGAACGAGGCTAACTGTGGTGGAGGAGTGTGAACGAGGTTAACTGTGGTGGAGGAGTGTGAACGAGGCTAACTGTGGTGGAGGACTGGGAATGAGGCTAACTGTGGTGGAGGAGTGTGAATGAGGCTAACTGTGGTGGAGGACTGGGAAGGAGGCTAACTGTGGTGGAGGACTGGGAACGAGGCTAACTGTGGTGGAGGACTGGGAACGAGGCTAACTGTGGTGGAGGAGTGTGAACGAGGCTAACTGTGGTGGAGGACTGGGTACGAGGCTAACTGTGGTGGAGGACTGGGAACGAGGCTAACTAGGTTGGTTACCTAAAACTGTTGTCGCAGGAAGTTCCTTAGTGATGAACCATGCAAGGTAACAACAGCCACAATATTTCTTAGATGAAATCTCAAGATTACAATAGGAGATATGCACCAGTGATTTCTGCACCTTTCAATCAAAGTACACCGGCCCAGTCCTAAAACTGTTGTCGCAGGAAGTTCTTTACTGATGAATAATGTATCCTTGCAAGGAAACAACAGCCGCAATATTTCTTAGACAGATTAGAATAGCTGATTAAGTACAGGAGATATGTACCAGAGATTTCTGCCCTTGTACACCAATCAATGTACACCGGCCCAGACCGGCCCAGTACTTTGAACCAATGGCAACATATATTATAGCATTAAACATTTTGGGTACCAGTGACGTAGGTCACCATGGGTAACAGGTCACCATGGTCTATGTGAATTCGTATTCATTGCTAAGGAACTTGTTGTGTTTGTATGTGATGTGGTAGTTACGTACATGGCCTCTATTTGCACAGCCCTACTGACATCAAACAGTTGAGTCACATACCGGCCATGGTTTGAAATCTTTTCTAACAGGTAGCAACAAGCTATTATCATATGTCTAACTAAGCTAATGTCACAATGGGGAAGCCTTGCAACTGCACACAGTTTATAAAAAGCCGTATTTTTTACTACAATGTCATGCGAGAATCCGTATCAGTACTACGAGTCACGTGAGAATCCATATTAGGTACTACAAGTTATGTGCGCTGCGTCTGAACGTGCAATGAAATCGAAGGTTTCGTATGATAAAATCATTATCACCATATTACCAGCTATACCAGAAAAAATATCACTCGTGTTGCGCACTCGTAACAATACAGAACAAAGTCGTGATATTTTCCGGTATAGCTTTGTACTATGGTGATACTTATATATTACATATGCCAGTGCTTTTTAGGGCCTTATTGGAGAGGGGGGAGAGAAACCAAAGAGCTCTTACCCAAAGAGTTTTCTGTCAAAGTACATTGAACAACACATATTTTGAGTCTCCAAAGTCAGACACCAAATGTGACCTCAGAATACCTAAATCTTTCGAGAAGGAGGGGAGGGGGGGACATGCCTTCAGATTTCCCCTATATGACCAACAGCTACACAGCCAACCAGGTGCTCTCCTCAACTTCTCTCCCTATAAAAGCAATTTTCCCCCTCCCTTAGCAAAACTCCAAGCCTACTTACGTAGGATGTGCACACTTGTTTGGTTTGAGAAATAGGCACATGCAAGTGAAACACAGTCCCATTCCCAGACTGTGATCTGCACATCCTTGCATGTGATCTGAATGTGAAGTGTATTCCCATTCCCAGACTGTGATCTGAATGTCATTTGCTATCATACTACAAACAGCAACAGCTGTGGTGGAGGCCTGGGAATGAGGCTATGGTGGAGGCCTGGGAATGAGGCTGTGATGGAGGCTTGGGAATGAGGCTGTGATGGAAGCCAGTGAATGAGGCTGTGGTGGAGACCTGGAAATGAGGCTGTGGTGGAGGCTTGGGAATGAGGCTGTGATGGAAGCCAGTGAATGAGGCAGCAACTTTCCGTGACGACAGTTCATGTGTACATCAGTCAATGTACACTGGCCCAGTCCTTTGAACCAATGCCAATTAACATAATTATATAGACGTCTTGCATTCAACATTGACATTTTGGATACCAGAAATGTTGCAGTTGATAGGTCACCATGGTCTATATGAATTCGTATTCATTGCTAAGGAACTTGTTGTGTTTGTATGTGATATGGTAGTTACATACGTGGCCTCTATTTGCACAGCTCTACTGACATTAAACAGTTGAGTCACATACCGGCCATGGTTTGAAATCTTTTCTAACAGGCAGCAACAAGCAATTACTTGCCTGGCCTTCTTGGTACTTTTTAGGGCCTTACTGGAGAGAGGGGGGAGGGAATTTAACCCAAAGAGCTCTTACCCAAAGAGTTTTCTGCTACAGTACATTGAACAACTCAAATGTGACCTCAGAATATCTACATGAAAAACATTTTTTGCGGTGGGGGGTGGGGGGGTGGGGAGGCAGCTACACAGCCAGCTACGTATGTGCTCTTCCCAACTTCCCTCTAAAGGCAATTTCTCCCCCTTAACTAAACCCTGGGCCTACTTATATAGGATCTGCACACTTCGAACAGCATTTGTTTTTGAGAACTTTAGATACATGCAAGTGAAGGCTGTGGTGGAGGCCTGGGAATGAGGCTGTGGTGGAGGTCTGGGAATGAGGCTGTGGTGGAGGTCAGTGAATGAGGCTGTGGTGGAGGCTTGGGAATGAGGCTGTGGTGGAGGTCAGTGAATGAGGCTGTGGTGGAGGTCTGGGAATGAGGCTGTGGTGGAGGCCTGGGAATGAGGCTGTGGTGGAGGCCTGGGAATGAGGCTGTGGTGGAGGCCTGAGAATGAGGCTGTGGTGGAGGTCAGTGAATGAGGCTATGATGGAAGCCTGGGAAGGAGGCTGTGATGGAAGCCAGTGAATGAGGCAGGAACTTTCCGTGACGACAGTTCATGCGTACATCAGTCGATGTACACTGGCCCAGTCCTTTGAACCAATGCCAATTAACATAATTATATAGGCGTCTTGCATTCAACATTGACATTTTGGATACCAGAAATGTTGCAGTTGATAGGTCACCATGGTCTATATGAATTCGTATTCATTGCTAAGGAACTTGTTGTGTTTGTATGTGATATGGTAGTTACGTACGTGGCCTCTATTTGCACAGCCCTACTGACATCAAACAGTTGAGTCACACACTGGCCATGGTTTGAAATCTTTTCTAACAGGCAGCAACAAGCAATTACTTGCCTGGCCTTCTTGGTACTTTTTAGGGCCTTACTGGAGAGGGGGGAGGGAATTTAACCCAAAGAGCTCTTACCCAAAGAGTTTTCTGCTACAGTACATTGAACAACTCAAATGTGACCTCAGAATATCTACATGAAAAACATTTTTTGGGGGGTGGGGAGGCAGCTACACAGCCAGCTATGTGCTCTTTCCAACTTCTCTCTAAAGGCGATTTCTCCCCCTTAACTAAACCCTGGGCCTACTTATATAGGATCTGCACACTTCAAACAGCATTTGTTTTTGATACATGCAAGTGAAGCGTATTCCCATTCCCAGACTGTGATCTGCATGTCATTTGCTATCATACTACAAACAGCAACAGCTGTGATGGAGGCCTGGGAATGAGGCTGGGGTGGAGGTCAGTGAATGAGGCTGTGATGGAGGCCTGAGAATGAGGCTGTGGTGGAGGTCTGGGAATGAGGCTGTGGTGGAGGCTTGGGAATGAGGGTGTGGTGGAGGCCTGGGAATGAGGGTGTGGTGGAGGCTTGGGAATGAGGGTGTGGTGGAGGCTTGGGAATGAGGGTGTGGTGGAGGCTTGGGAATGAGGGTGTGGTGGAGGCCTGGGAATGAGGCTATGTGGAGGTAAATACACACATACCCTTATCCAAGGACATTCCTAGCTATGCTGCCATTTTCAACAAAAACACATCTCCTGTTTATGGTGTTTGCGTCCCTAAACTCTTACCCTTATTTTCCCCACCCCTACCCACCACCTGAATTCCTCTCTAAATACAGACGTATGCTTCCAAAAGTGTTGGGCTGCAATGCCTGCTTCACCTGAACTTGGTAACTGTACACGAAACTGAATTATAACACAATGAAAGTGGACACTTTACAGTTCTCAATATTGGGACTCACATGTACATATTTAGAAAGGAAGGTATCCGATTTACCTTACTAGCTAAATGGTGGTGGTACAGTCCCCCACATATACAGCCACGGTAAGTTACCCACAAAAGCCAAGTTTTGTAAACTAATTTCTGTATCAATAGGCTGCCTCATGTATCAAAGTTAGCTGCTACTATGGCGACCACTCATACAGTATTTCATCACCGTGCGGATATGATCCCATGTGACCTGGTATTTCTATTTTAAAAGTGGCAGACTTCTGTTACATTATACTGGTGAGATGAACCGCTATATAGTCATTACAAAACCTTAGACATAATTTAAGTCTATAGGGTTACCAAATCTAGCCTAGCCTAGTTCATATAAAAAAATACATTTTTGGGGGGTACATATAATAGACTTCTACGGAAATTGAGTCACTTATGAGTGTGGCGTACACTGCAGCCTCATTCCCAGGTCTCAAGCATGTGTGAATGGAGCCTGGGAATGAGGATAAGTATGGTAATACTCTCTGCCTTGTGACCTTTTTAACCAGAGTGAACAACATTCAGAGGAAAGTGGCCTTAGAGTCAAATTTGTGGTCGTACTTGCTGGATGAGTTTCCTGTCTCGCCCAGATCAGCTGTGCAATTCTCATAAATGTTCACTTTTCACTCCTAAGAATGTTGCTTATTTGGGATTAATTAGGCTAGATTATACGTTTAATTACCCTTTAGTAGCTATCCCATGGTAACAGGTTTTTCTTCCCTCGTGATTGAGGCCCATAGAGGGTCTAGGAGCTCGTTAGTCAGGTAACGAGGACAGGAACATCGGCTACTAAGTATGCTAGATATCTATTTTTGCAAATACTACTCACAGCTTCGCTGCTTCGTAGTATCAGTATTGGATATACTACCTATACGAGGAATATAAACCTCCGCTAGACGGTTTACCCAAGCTCAGCCAAGTATATCGTGTTTATATACTCTGAGTGTGGTATAAATGCGAAAAAAGATCGGACATACACAATAGACTTGAATAACCATTGTGCCTATAAGACCTGGTAATCACTGTATAGCTGAACATGCAGTGTAACTAGATCAGCATTTAGTCTCATTCCCAGACCCTCAGTACAGTACATGCTGTCTCATTGAGGGTCTGGGAATGAGACTAGTACAGCATTACATGCACTCAGTGCACCTGTCAGTCCCTGTATGATTAAATTCAGAAAGGGTTTATTGGGAAAGCAGATCCATATAAATAGGTTCTGAATCACCTCCTTGTGCTATCCTTCACAGGCAAGCCTAGGTGTCACATACCCCATACCCATTGTGCAGCCAATTATCAGCTGTGCTGGGATGATCGGAAGATGGGACCGCTGCCATTCCATAGAAAATGAACATAGTTGCATATATGCTACGGCCTACATGGCTTTATATGCATGCATACACTCTTTATGTACACCACATTACATGAGTAGGAGGAGGTCAGAGGTCACATTGCCATGGAAACCAACTCACAGTGTTGAGGAAGTTGCTGGAGGCAAACAGTGGCACATGGACCTCATCGTATGCCATGAGCAAAAAGAATGGTCTGTCCTGTGTGTGTGTGTGTGTGTGTGTGTGTGTGTGTGTGTGTGTGTGTGTGTGTGTGTGTGTGTGTGTGTGTGTGTGTGTGTGTGTGTGTGTGTGTGTAGATCAAATAACACAGTGGCCATATGCAATAGCTGTTTTTATGACAGCCAGCCATAAATCAGTCATTCAGCACTACCCCACTCAGGGAAACACGAGTGAAAAGACCATATAGGTCTTCTAACTTCAGCATTAATTTGTAGTTTTGAGTGGTAATTAAGATAAGGAAATTAAGTGCTTGTTGGTAGTCACGTACACCAACATATCTGATGTCAGGCGGATACATGCATGAACAATCAACGAACCACATTTCCCTACAACAAAATAGGCCTATAGATGTTATGCACACACACACACACACACACACTCTTGCTACGAGAGGATGCGGATCAACCCAAGTATCCTTGTGTGCAGTGATCCACGTAACCTTAGAAACTAAAAATGGTTGGCTCCTCAACAATGCTACATTTTGTAAAAACTAACCAACCTTGTTGCTTTCAATAAAGTCCAGTGCTTTTTCCTGTAAAGTGGAGTTAAATCATGGTAAACAGGGAGTTAAATCATGGTAAACAGGGAGTTAAATCATGGTAAACAGGGAGTTAAATCATGGTTAAACAAGGGGTTAAATCATGGTAAACAGGGAGTTAAATCATGGTAAACAAGGGGTTAAATCATGGTTAAACAAGGAGTTAATTAAATCAGGACAACAGACAAGAATGAAACCACATGTGTCATTGCTTAGAACATTGGAAACAGATAACGAGATTAGATGTTAGAGACAGGATTGTGAGGGCTGGTGATTGTCCGGTTGTGGCAGGACACTGGCAGCACAAGCTGGGTGTCCCGGGTTCGATTCCCAGCAGCTGCCGGCCTTTTCACTTTCCTCTATTTTCATCTCAATCTCTCTATTAACTGTGTGTTCACACGTGTTAGCTACATTGCAGCTGGGTATGGAGAGATTCGGGATGTTTTGAGGTGAAAATAGAGGCATGTGAAAAGCTGCCAGTTCCCAGGAATCAAATCCAAGGCACCTGTCTTGAGCTGCTGTGCTACAACAACTGGATCGACCATGCCCTCACAATCCTCTGTGTGTACTATTTCCCCGTAAGAAGTTGTAAGTATTGTAGCTAGGTGCCTGCCCCCCCACCCTGGATTTGTGGAATTGGTGGGAGTGTACAAGGGCCCTCCTGCACTATGCTCGGGCTTGAGGAGGGTGTAGAATGGATGACAGCTCTTTCTCACAGCCAATCAAGCACTAGTCACATTGGAGCAAGCATCCAAAGGAGATATTAATTAAAATCTTAAAGCCTCAAAGGGAAAGACAAGAATTGTGTTCTATTACTTAAGTTTACATTGTATTTCATGATCTAGTTATCTCAAATCTCCATCAGTATATGCGTGCACACACACACACACACACACACACACACACACATACACACACACACACATGCACACACACTCTTACTGTCAGGGGCAGCTGTAGCCCACACAAACCACATGAAATACACGTGTAATTACTGTACTGTCTGTTTAATGACAGCTACAAACCGCAGTAGCCCATACCAGAAACAGAAAAAGATTAACGCTGGGATAAACAGACATTTCAGAACAAAGGATTTGTTCTTGTGAATTTTTCAACTTGTTTAGGATCAACTGCTTGATTGGACTCAGATGGCATGTAAACATTCATTGAAATTGTTTGTGGGTGGTTTATTGTTGCTGGGATACATCCAATTAAACACCCAGTACACCACACAGACTAAGCGTCTCTCAACTATAGCATAGCAATTTGTAAAACTGCATACCAAACACTGACATACATTTGTTTCCATGGTAACATACATACACATAAACTAACTGCATTGCAGTCAAAGGCTTATCAAATTATCCGTCACATACAAATTTCTTGCTCCAGCATTTGGCTATGTAGCTATACAGACATTAAATGCATTTGACTCACGTTGTATCTTGGTGTGAGTGTGGAGAGGTTAACAGGCTGTTCTACTATGGTTTCATTAGCATACAGAGGGACTCCAGGCCTGCGTGTGGTGAGGAGAAGGGGTGGGGGGAAGGGGGGGGAAGGGAGGGAAAGAGAGGGAGAGAAGAAAGGGAATGGAGGAAAGAGGAAGGAGAGGAGAGGGAAAGGAGAGACGAGCAAGAGAAGGGGAGTGGGGGGGGGGGGGGGGGGGGGGGGGAGTAGAAGGAGTGAAGAAGGGAAGGGGAGAAAGGGAGGAGAGTAAAGAAGGGAGGAGGATGGTTTACGAAATGTGAACTACACTATTATGGTATGCAATATCTCTATAAACCATAATGTTTAGTACTAAACACATTATATACTGGTCAGTGGTGTACACCGGATGGCATCTCGAAGTTGCCTGGGCTATTAGTCCAGGTCACGCCCTTTTGGCATGGCTTGCAAAGACTCCAGGCAGCAGTAGAGAGTGACAAGTAGGTATCGTCCCAGAGAGCACTTTTTGCAGTTGGAGTACAGTATGTTTGTCGAGTTTGGTTGATGAGGGTACAACTGGGAGCGCTACACTTACTGTTTGAGGCTGCCATCATAGTCACAGTGGCTACACTCAGTAGTATATTTGCACTCTGAACTTAGTTCACTGTGGATCAAATGCCCATGCAGGCATGGAGCTGCTTTGCCTGGGCCTACGCCACTGACTGTGGTATAAAATGCACACACCACAATTTCTGCCACTCGTGACAGGGGTACGGAGGACAGCCCTCGTCCTGGGAGTAAGGCAACCCCAGGAAGTCATCAAACCCTCGCTGTGTGGGGAGGGAGTCCACGTGTCCCAGATGCCATTTACCGATCTAAAAGGGGAGGGAGGGATGTTTGTAAATCCCACAAAATGTAGGTGACTACCCCGTGCTAGTATACTGGAACTAGCCCCGTTCCCAGTCCTCATAACACAGCTGCTTGCAGTATGAACAGTGCACTCGGGAGGACTGTGAACAAAGCTATACTGCAAGAGCATGTGTGTAATGCTGGACTCATTCCAAGATACAACTGAGGATGGTTTGGGAATGAGACCAGGATCTGCAACTCCCATCCTAACCAGAGTGGAGGTATAGTTGGCTGTCTTGAGCATGTCTGGTATGGTTATCTCGTCCGCAGGTAGCCCCCCCTCTGAGACCGGCATAAACACACGGAATATCATGTCCAGGGGGTAGCCATATGAAGTGAATATCCCATTGCGAATAGGGAGACGCCCTGTGAGAAATTCAGAATGGAGGGAGAGGAATGGGGGGAGGGTACAGGGGAATACAGTTCATACAATGCTTGGAACAGCTACAAAATTAGCGTGCTAGTTGAAAGTTGCCATACTGGAAACATTGGTCTTGTGTGCAGTCATAGTTCCCTGATTGCCCCCTGGCTAGTCTCGTCCCCAGACCCTCATTATGGTACACATACTGGGGGTCTTGATGGGGTCTGGGAACGAGACTATCCCCTGGCAAGATCGAGCTTCTGAAGCTACAAACTGACAGTGGGATCTGTAGGGCTTGAAATCTGAGCTCTGGGCTGGCCTCTTCCCAGGCTCCGAGCCAGCTTTCATGGGCACACAAAAACAACTTCACCATACTGCAATTGATGGATGAAAAGGCTGGGTAGGAGCATGGAACGAGGCTAGAGATGAGAGATTATGCAATCAAATATCACCAATTCAAACTTCCATCAAGTACAGTGTACTCCCGAAAATATACCCATGGATGGGTAATGAACTTAAAGTGGTTTCTCAAAGAGTGTGGTGGGCATGGGCATATAGCTGAGGGTCATGATTTTTTTCTAGAAAAATATGTCCACCTCACATGCAATTAGTCATATATGGACGTACGTCTGCATGCAGTGATTTCTGCAATGTTTCTCTTGGTAGCCTCGTTCCCAGGCCTTACCACTGTCCTGGGAACGAGGCTAGCTTGTTGGCAAAAATTGATGTTGCAGAGTAACAACTGTTTATCTTTAATCATCCAACCTGGTCCTCCTATTGGTGGGTTTCATGCATGTGATTAATAAATTTAGCCTCATTCCCAGGTCACATGCAGCCTGGAACGAGGCTGTACATACTCATAAGGGGAAACTGCACAGTGAATGACTCTTTCTTACCAGTAAGAAGGCCGCTGCGGGAAGGTGTGCAGATTGGGTAAGCACTGTAAAACTGAGTGAACTTCATACCACTGCGAGCCAGGTTATCGATGTCTGGAGGGATTGGATGAAAGTGCTGAAATAGCACACACTCTGTGACCACATAAGTGACTATTAGTGCTAACATTTCTGCATTTCATGCAAAACTGTATAGCTGCTTTGCACTGAGGTGCGGAAACTTCAATACATGACAAAAACTGAATCGCAATGCCAAGCTGCTACATCATAGCCTCGCTATCAGGCCTTCCCACTGTCCAGGCTTATAATGTGCATAATATACTATAGTCTCGCAACCCAGACCCAACCAACCCCAGTGCGGATCACTTTCATTATCACGCACTGAAAGCGACCCGCACTGGGGTTGGTTGGGTCTGGCTTGTGAGACTAACAGTAGCTACTGTCTGGACCCCAGACCTTTCTGACCGGGTGACGAATGATCTGGGATTAGTAGTCACACACTGTGAAAGCTGGACAATGGGATGACCTGGGAATGAGGCTAGCTATGTTACTAACTTGGAGTGAGGATGGTTGGGTGGCCGTAGCAACCAATATCACCAAAACCCAGACTGTGGGAAGAGGGAGGGGCTTGTAAAACGGAACCAACCTATTACAGCACAGATACAATGCAACTGTTGTACTCCAAACAGGCAAAACTGAAGTCACCAATCAGTGACGTAGCCGAACCTAGAGTCAATTGACCTTCAGCATGGTCGTCTCATGCCCAGACCCGACCCTCTCATGAGGAAAAGGGTCTGGCGACTATTGAGTGCTTCCTTGGTTGTGCCGAGCCAGCAATCTTGATTTTTGAATAAGTGAATGACTATATCTTCATAACGTAGTGCTAATTTATTGGCTAGTGTCAATGCTTGTTAAGACGTTGCACTATTTCATCGGCTTGTTCAGAATCGATACTGCTGACTTGACACAACCAAGGAAGCACTCAATAGTCACCAGACCCCTTTTCCTCGTGAGAGGGTGGGCTCTGGGCAGCTTGGCTGAGATCTTACTGGTTTCACCAAAGTCCACTAGTTTAGCAAGCCACACCCTAAACGAAGGGTGTGGCTTGCGCACATACGTACACTAGATCTGCATCTACGGCTGCTTACTCGTCAGCAAGAAACACGACAAAGTTGGGCGGCCTGGCGCGGCACACACAGCAACAGCTGGCCACCAGGATGGCCAGGAGCCTGACAAAATGGAGAGGTCGGCTCCATTTCACTGACTGCGTAGCCATCGTTTTGGTGTTATTACGCATGCGCAGAATGCGGGGGTGGGGCTCGTAAAAATGTACATGATGCACATATACACACAAACCGGTCCTCACAATACGTGGTAACTAATTTGATTGTTCAGTACTCTTGTAATAGTGTCTAATGTTGTGTTTCTCGGGGTCAAGTTCTTGCGACTCCTCAGCCTCTTTGATCATGGAGAGTTTCCGGGACGACATCTCATCAAACACGAGAGGAGAGGTAGGGGAGGTAGGGAAGGTGAAGTCACCATGGCTGAAGAAGTCACTGTAACTGGACTCTGTTCTTGAGTTCATTCTCATGAGTCCAATGTGAGCTTCCGGCGCAATAACGCCAGGACTTAGTTCAGCAATGGCTAACATGTCCCTTTCATCTTCCTCATCTGCCATGCGTCGCTCTTGTTCATAGTTTTGGGCGAGTGCAGAGTAGTCATGATGTGGCCACAGAATCCTGTCCTGGGAGGGTGTGTGTGATAGTGTGTGAGGGAAGGTGTAGTAAGGGAGGAGGTGTGCAGTGTGTGTTTGTAGAAGTGTGCTTGTGCATGTAGTGAGGGAGATGTGCATGACGGAGGTGTGGTGTGTAGCAGTGCATAGTGTGTGGTGTGTAGCAGTGCGTAGTGTGTGTAGTAAGTGCAGTGTGTAGTGTGTGAGTGTGTGTAGTGTGGTGTGTGTAGGTGTGTAGTGTGTGCAGTGTGGTGTGTGTAGTGTGTGCAGTGTGGTGTGTGTAGTGTGTAGGGTGTGCAGTGTGGTGTGTGTAGTGAGTATGGTGTGTGTAGTGTGTGTAGTGTGTGCAGTGTGTATTGTGTGTAATGTGTGTAGTGTGTGTGTTGTGTAATGTGTGTAGTGTGTGTAGTGTGTGTGTTGTGTAATGTGTGTAGTGTGTGTGTTGTGTAATGTGTGTAGTGTGTGTGTAGTGTGTGTGATGAAGGAGGGAGCTCACTAATATGTATATTGTGACTGAGATGGGTATCCAGAGGAAGGTAGCCAAGATCAGCACACTGCCAACAATATTCTCCCTCAACAGCTGCACTAGATAAATAATGGAGGTGATTTGAGGTCAAAAGGTCATAACATAGGAAAGCTAGAACTAGTCTCGCAAGCCAGACCCACTTCCGCAAGAGAAGGGAAGAGTCTGGTGAACTGTGTATACAAGCCGTGTCCCGCCGCACTGTACAGTGCGGTAAAATCACGTTGCAGTATTTTGTCACATGACACATTACATCAGTCTTGAAAACGGCAAAAGAGAGCTAGGACATCTTTTCCACTGATGTAGGAACTGTAAAAACACTTCGACCATACTTCTCAGGGAGCGTGCTTACTCCACAACAGGTAATTCAAGAGTGCATTATTTAAAATCTGATTACGTCATCCAACTAATTGCATTCCGGTGGGACACGTCTTATATATGCAGTTCACCAAACCCTTCCCTTCTCTTGTGGAAGTGGGTCGGGCTTGTGAGACTAGCCTAGAACTATCGGCGACAATATGGTCAGTTTCTGTGACAATAAGTCGTCAAACATGGGGGAGATAGAGGATGAACTTACGGAATGAGTCGATGGTCAGATTAGTGAACAAACTGAACAGCCTTTGAATAAGGTCTTGTGTTGCTGGTATACAACTACCCTGCATGGCGGGAGGAGGTGATATCCAAAGTTATCCAAGCCAAATATAAAATACAGTAAACTTGTATATTTATCATACAACTAATTGGTTTTAAAAGCACAGCTCGCGAAGTGGGAGTGGTTTCCTGTTATAACTTAATTAGGTTATGAGATTACGAGATTCCCTTCTGACTGATTCACTGTTAACTTTGATTAAATAAACACCTGACCTTTGACCTTTACCAATTAACAAACACCTGACCTTTGACCTTTTCCAATTAAACAAACACCACCCTGTGACACATCCTGTCCCTAGCCTCGTTCCCAGGCCACTCACAGATTTCATCTTGCAGCCATGGCCAACAAAATCCCTGGGAATGAGGCTTACCCTTTCCCATTATTTTCTGCTTATCTTCCTCACACAGTGTGCAATAAGACATCACAAAGTTGAAAGTCGAAAGACGTACGGCTGTGTGTGTCATCAGAAACTAAATGGTTTCTCAAGGACATACCTCACTAAAGCTACAGTACCCTCCTGTACAGGTGGTGCCATTAGGACGCTTCCGCTGCGGTTGAACCACCTGACAAGGAAGACTCTGATTGTTGCTGGCACGGCAACAGAACAAACATTCATCAGCAGCATCGTCACAGAAACATTCGGCCATCCCACGAAGTTCACAGAAGTTGAAACATTGTAGCTCTGCCAGTCCCTGAGTTGAATTGTCAGGGTAACAGCCACTGTGGATGAGGGTAAAGTGAGAGAGGTGGGGGGAGGGGGAGGAGGGAGGGAGGGAAGGAGTGAGGGAGGGAGGGAGGGAGGGAGGGAGGGAGGGAGGGAGGGAGGGAGGGAGGGAGGGAGGGAGGGAGGGAGGGAGGAGGGGAAGGAGGGAGGGAGGAAGGAGGGAGGGAGAGAGGGAGGGACGAGAAGGGAGGGAGGAGGAAGGAGGAAGGAGAAAGAAACACAATGTGTAAGTTAACATTGGACACATAAAATTTGACAATGATGCAGTTACCTCACGTTGCAGAGTGTGCCCTCAGGGTAGCATATCCCCCTGCAATGGGAAGTACACTTCAGAATGGCAGCTGCTCAATAAAAGAGACTTGCAATTCAGTAACTATGGTAACAGGAAAGTGGGTGTGGCTTACTCTGCTCCACAGGGTGTCCCAAGATCCACGTAGTTGATGGTGTTGGGGCAGGATGCATTGTTGCCACTAGTAACAGCCGTCAAAGACTAACAAGTGTAGTAGTGTACATAAGTATAGCTACGTACTGTGGATACTGTGCACAAAATTTCAAGCACCAGTACAGTACAGGTGTATATGTAAATGTGGGGTGGGTGTGGCCAATTTCACTGGAGGGTTACTTCATTCATATCAAGATATTTCCATCTGGGTATGAGCCAATGTCGGCATAATTAACTGGTTCGTAAAATCAAAACGCATAGTTTGGGAATAATCGGGTAGTTTAGTAAGTACAAGTAGTAGCCAAGTGGTTGAGCAGTGAGCACCATTTCCAAGTACTGGGGATTCACAGAAAGTATCAGACTGCGTTTTTCTAAGTTCTTGCAACATCTTCTTGCAAGAGCGAGAACCATGCCGACCTGTATTCTGCCCTCTGATTGGCTCACACGGTTGGTTGCAAGAGCGAGAACCATGCCAACCTGTATTCTGCCCTCTGATTGGCTCACACGGTTGGTTGCAAGAGCGAGAACCATGCCAACCTGTATTCTGCCCTCTGATTGGCTCACACAGTTGGTGCATGCCAAGAACCATGCCGACCTGTATTCTGCCCTCTGATTGGCTCACACGGTTGGTTGCAAGAGCGAGAACCATGCCAACCTGTATTCTGCCCTCTGATTGGCTCACACGGTTGGTTGCAAGAGCGAGAACCATGCCGACCTGTATTCTGCCCTCTGATTGGCTCATACGGTTGGTGCTGCTGCAACTGAAAGTTGCAAGAACTTGGAAAAACGCAGTAGGGTTAAGACACGAGATGAAAATTGCTAAATTCAATACACTGTGTTAGAAATTGTGACCTTCAAGATAATTTGAGAGAATTCCTACACATGCATGCACATGTAACGATTTTGAAGTCACTCCTTGCTAACCACTGAGGTTACACAACCTATCATTCGCAATCTGATTGGTGAGTGAGACTCCAAACCCCGCCCACTAGTCTCTCCTTGCTAACCACTGAGGTTACATAACGTATCAAATGTGTGATTCATAATCTGATTGGTGAGTGAGACTCCAAACCCCGCCCACTAGTCTCTCCTTGCTAACCACTGAGGTTACATAACGTATCAAATGCGTGATTCATAATCTGATTGGTGAGTGAGACTCCAAACCCTGCCCACTAGTATTATGAGGATACTTGCAGCTGACATTCCTGAGGCAGAGACGGTTGTTTGGGGCGTACACCCGGCACGTTGTGTTGGGTGAAGCGGGCTGACACCCCTCACAGCAGGGGCTGTTTGTATCACTGGAGTGTGTGTGTGTGTGTGTGTGTGTGTGTGTGTGTGTGTGTGTGTGTGTGTGTGTGTGTGTGTGTGTGTGTGTGTGTGTGTGTGTGTGTGTGTGTGTGTGTGTGCGTGTGCGTGTGTGCGTGCGTGCGTGTGTGTGTGTGCGTGTGTGTGTGATAGGTAATAGGTGATAAATACATGCATGTACACATATACACACATTATTAAAGACACACACCCACACACACCACACCTACACACACATCACATCCACACACACCACACCTACACACACATCACATCCACACACACGCACACACACACACCTGCACAAGGATCCAGGTGAAAGGTTGCACTGTTCATTGCAGCAGGGGTCTTGTCCCACCATCCCCAGTACCCCAGCGTCACATTGCTCCCCCATCTCCACTCTGTAGTTTCCGCACTGGCTCTCAACCCTCGCTACAGATAGCATTCAGAAAATGTGTTCAGTTGACATAAATTAGAAGGTATAGTTTGCACCCAGGCCACGTGGGAGGGAAAAATGATCTGATCTCTTCTATGTACCCATGATTTCTATACAGCTGCCATTACAATGAATGAGCAGCTGTTTTGTTCGATTGACAGCAAGATTATGTGTCCAATTAGATAAATCTGCAATCTGATTGGTCAACCAGAGTTTGATCGGGTTATCCTGAAGGTTTGAATTTTGCTGCATTGTTAAAACAACAGTGCGTTGATAGGTTTATTTATTTTGCAAGTCAAGTGAGCACAAGTTTCGTTTGACCGCTGAAACAAGGACATAGAAACACCGATGTGTCTGTTCTCAAGATTCTACAATTCTACACACAAGCAGAACTTACGTCAGCCTCGTCCCCAGGCCCCTCTCCCCTTGGGGGGATCTGGGGGCAAGGCTAAACTTACTTTCAAAGCACGATGCCTTTGCTCCTAGCACACCACCTACTGCTTCCTCTGAACAGTCGGAGAATTTCTACAATAAAAAAACGTCACTCTAATTATCCAATGTACATAAAAATATGGAAGGGGTACAAGAAATCTTAACAAATAATGTTCATAGCACACATGCCATTTAAGGTGGGTGTAGTTTTACTAACACGTGTTGCACATTCTTAGGTAAGGACAAGTCTAGCCATCTCTATTTCAATGAAATGGAAGGAACAACTGAGATGTTTATGCTCACGTCGTTATTTGCCTGGTCGCCACCTGTAGCCGAGGGGAACATGATGAACTTCCCTGCATCCTGACTGAGCTGTGGGTTGCAAACCCCAATGGTGTCTGTAGGGTCGTGTTCACTGCCCCAGTTGTGCCCTGGGAGAGGTGAAGAAGAAGGGTGGAAGGGAGGATGGAAGGGTTGAGGGAGGATTGAAGGGAGGGTGGAAGGGTTGTGGGAGGATGGAAGGGAGGGTGGAAGGGTTGAGGGAGGGTGCAAGGGAGGGTGGAAGGGTCGTGGGAGGATGCAAGGGAGGGTGGAAGGGTTGAGGGAGGGTGCAAGGGAGGGTGGAAGGGAGGGTTGAAAGGTTGAGGGTGGAAGGGAGGGTGGAGGAAGGAAAGGAGGCAAGGTCAACGTACACATTAGTCCCATTTCCAGAATGGGATACTGAACGTGGTATAGAACTAAATGGAATGGAATGGAGACCAACCCAGCTCATGTGCAGTGACCAGTCTAGCTTCTGCCAGCAGTAGCTGCCTCTGTCCATTGAGGTACGAAGACACACCTACATTGGCTGTACCATCACATCCCCCCAGGCGAGTTACTATGGGAGGAGGAGGAGGGGGAGGGGGAGGAGGAGGAGCAGGGGGAGGGGGGAGGGGAAGGAGGGGGGAGGGGGAGGAGGAGGGGGAGGAGGGGGAGGAGGAGGAGGAGGGGGAGGAGGGGGAGGAGGAGGAGGAGGGGGAGGAGGGGGAGGAGGAGGAGGAGAGGGAGGAGGGGGAGGAGGAGGAGGAGGGGGAGGAGGGGGAGGAGGAGGAGGAGGGGGAGGAGGGGGAGGAGGAGGAGGAGGGGGAGGAGGGGGAGGAGGAGGAGGAGGGGGAGGAGGGGGAGGAGGAGGAGGAGGGGGAGGAGGGGGAGAGGGAGGAGGAGGAGGAGGAGGAGGAGGAGGAGGAGGAGGAGGAGGAGGAGGAGGAGGAGGAGGAAATAGAAGAGTAGGATGAGGGTGTGGATGTAAGGTGAAGTAGAACAAGAGAGAGGGAGGGGGGGCACAATACGTGGCTCAATGAGGCCAGCGGATCTGAACCAATGAAAACCTTCAATGTCTGCCTGACTCTGCTACTGTTGCTGGAGCTGCTGGAGTTGCTACATTGCACTGATAGAAGCAAAACAGCTGCACAGCTGTGCTCGAGTTAGAATCTTCTTCACACAAGGACTCCTCAGCCTCAAAAGCATACATATCCAAATTTGGAAATGGTAGCACAAAATGACCTCTCAGCACACATATTTCGTTTACTGTGTGAATGCATAGCAAAGCGTCTCACGTTGTGAGCAGATGCCTCCGGTTGCCTGGGGGTTGCTACTGGCGATGTAGGCCACACCCAGTCTGCCGTCGCTGAAGTCAGTCGCTGTGAACAGGTGCGCCAGACATACGTCACTCCAGTCTTGGCAAAAAAACTCCTGTAGTGTGTGTGTGCGTGTGAGTGCGTGTGTGTGTGTGTGTGAGTGTGTGTGTGTGTGTGTGCATGTGCGTGCACGTGCATGCGTGTGTGTGTGTGTGTATGCGTGTGTGTGTGTGTGCGTGTGCGTGTGTGTGTGTGTGTGGTGTGTGTGTGTGTGTGCATGTGCGTGCAAGTGCGTGTGTGTGTGTGCGTGTGCGTGCACGTGTGTGCATGTGCGTGTGTACGTGTGTGTGTGTGTGTGTGTGTGTTGCGTGTGTGTGTGTATGTGTGTGTGCAGCTATGGATGTGAGAATGACTGCTTAGACAAACTTTTCACTATGACAAACTTTTCACTACATGTAGTTGCTAGCTACGAGCAATTTGATTGGCTACTGCTCACCCTGAGTAGCTCCCCAGAGCTCCATGACTGGGCCCTGTTGTATCCCGGGTTGTTGCTGCTATAATTCTCAAACACTGTTACCTGGGGGAAGGTCAAATATGGGTCCACTCTTCATTCAGACAGCTGGTCTTGCTACCAGGGCCTTCCAATCTAAAAGGCTTCCTCCCTACTTGGAAATAAGACTAGCTCAACACAACAAATGAAGCTTGTGTTAGTGATGAGAGAGGAAGAGAGGGAGAGAGAAAAGGAGAGTGAGGGAGGGGGAGGGAGGGAGGGAGGGAGGGAGGGAGGGAGGGAGGGAGGGAGGGAGGGAGGGAGGGAGGGAGGGAGGGAGGGAGGGAGGGAGGGAGGGAGGGAGGGAGGGATGCACACAAAAGACCATATATGTAAACCAGGAGCTTATGAGCAGTGAAGCCGTAAACCCTTGGAAATGGTACACTCACGTTCCTGATCTGAAGTCCCACACCGCTTAGCCCACCACCCCAGGTTGTGGTGTTGAATATAGTACTGTCCACCTCGTCTATCACTTGGAGCTGGGGAGGAAGAGATCATGTGACCTTTATCTACAGTCACATGACTGGGAGACGACAACCTTCAGTTTATGATAACCAGTCACAGCCATCCAACTTTTCAGTGTGCGTGCACACACACACACACACACACACATGCACACACACACACAAACACACTACACACTACACACTACACACTACACTACACACACACACACACACACACACACACACACACACACACACACACACACACACACACACACACACACACACACACACACACACACACACACACACACACACACACACACACACACACACACACACACACACACACACACACCAGTGGTCACATGACTGTTAATGGGGGAGGGCAAAGGAGGCAAGACACTTTATAAAATTTAAATGAATGGGGTTGCTGCTAATTGAGTTCCATATCTGGCATCATGACTGGACCAAGTTTTGAACTTTAAGATCAGTCCTACTCCTCAGAGATGCGAGTAAAACTTTCCACGAGATACAGGGCCGCCGACAGGGCCACCAACAGGGCCAGAGAGCGTATATATAAGCTAGGAGGGTCTGGGCCGGGGCATGCACCACCACAAAATTTTTTGCACTAAGATCAATTCTGAGGCCATGTTTGGGGTGAAATGCTACTAGAATTTATCTATGGAGGCAAAGGAGGTTAGATTTTAAATTTCCACGGAGACCGTGAGACGTATTATCAATTTCGTGAGACTCACGGAAAATCCGTGCGGGTAAACATGTCTGCCTGTTCTACTTGTTCTGGCTATATAATGACATCACTAGCTGCTCACCATGAACAAGATGGTATCGTCCACGTTGTTGGTGCGGGCATAACGCTGGTGAAACAAGTGTGTTGCTACAAGATGCATTGGGCATACACAGTTGGGTTGAGTGCACACCCTACTGGTCTGTCGCTTCAAGCGTCCTTTATCATCCTGCAGCACTTGAGCTTGTTTTACACCTGCTTTGTCAAAACTGTTCATCTTTATAAACTCAGAGTGGTAGAAATCTGGTGTTTCAGAGGCGTGCTCTGGGTTGCCACAGAAGTGCCGGGAAGGTCGGCTGCAGAGGAAGTAAGCAGAGCCCCAAGTCTTATCTAGTTCAGATGACAATGAGTGTGTGGTCAGGTTGCATAACAATGAGTGGGTGTGGTCAGGTCACATGACCATGATGGGTGTGGTCAGGTCACATGACATTGTGGGGGTGTGGTCAGGTCACATGATAATGATGAGTACACAACAAGTGGGTGGGATAGAAATATATGATGCAGTTAACAAAAGTGAGTGGAACAAAAGGTCACACGAAGACAACTGCTAGGGTTTTCGCCATTTCCAAATGGTTACACAATTCTCTGTTCAACTACCACTATTGAAATGTGATGTGGGAAGCCACAGTTGGAACTTTAGGCCAAATGATGCCAAAGGGGTATCTCTAGTGTAAAAGCCTAGCAACAAGTCCTGACTGGTTGCCATAACAATGCAAAGTGGTCATTGTACTTCACAAGAAGAGAGTACCATGATTGGTGATTGTAGTGGGTAGTTAGGCAACCGAATACCTTGTGAGGTTGTATTTGAGGTCTGCAGCTCGGTAGGAGATCATGTGAAAGTCATGTGGTTGTGCAAAGTGTCGGTGTGAGGGCTCGATGTAGTAGTGGCCATCTGAAGTGTGGATAGAGGCTGTAAGAATACCAGTGTCGTGGCTTAAGTGAGCTGTTACACTGGAGTTAGGTTCACCTGTGGGGGAGGAGAAGGAGGGAGGGTGGAGGGAAGAAGGAGAAGGGAGAGGGAAGGAGGACGGAGGGAGAAGAGGAAAGGAGGAGGGAGGGAGAGAGGAGGAGGAGGGGGGGGAATAAAGGAGAAGGAGGGGAAGAGAAGGAGAGAGGAGGAAGGGAGGGGGGAAAGAGGGAGGGGGAAAGAGGGAGGGGGAAAGGAGGGAGGGGGGAAGGAGGGGAAGGATTAAACTGTTTACATGCCAGTATGATGTGTGCAGATATAGGAGGTCAACGTTAGTGCCCACAGGTTGTCACAGAAACCAATTACATACCCAATGACATATGGTAAACATACCGGAAACACTTCCCTGGAAGAAGTGGTCGTAGTGGATGGGATGTGGGTGAGCCACCCCACCACGGATCACCCTCACGCTCACATGGCTATGAAACAACCGCTTGCGGGGAGTCAGGAACAATCTGAACTCTCTGAAGGAGACAATATAAAATCTGTGTACCTCAGTAAACTATAACAAAATCTGTGTACCTCAGTAAACTATAACAAAATCTGTGTACCTCAGTAAACTATAACAAAATCTGTGTACCTCAGTAAACTATAACAAAATCTGTGTACCTCAGTAAACTATAACAAAATCTGTGTACCTCAGTAAACTATAACAAAATCTGTGCACCTCAGTAAACTATAACAAAATCTGTGCACCTCAGTAAACTATAACAAAATCTGTGCACCTCAGTAAACTATAACATAAAATCTGTGTACCTCAGTAAACTATAACGTGTACCTCAGTAAACTACAACATAAAATCTGTGTACCTTAGTAAACTATAACATAAAATCTGTGTACCTCAGTAAACTACAACATAAAATCTGTGTACCTCAGTAAACTACAACATAAAATCTGTGTACCTTAGTAAACTACAACATAAAATCTGTGTACCTTAGTAAACTACAACATAAAATCTGTGTACCTCAGTAAACTATAACAAAATCTGTGCACCTCAGTAAACTATAACATAAAATCTGTGCACCTCAGTAAACTATAACATAAAATCTGTGTACCTCAGTAAACTATAACATAAAATCTGTGTACCTCAGTAAACTATAACATAAAATCTGTGTACCTCAGTAAACTATAACATAAAATCTGTGTACCTCAGTAAACTACAACATAAAATCTGTGTACCTCAGTAAACTACAACATAAAATCTGTGCACCTCAGTAAACTATAACAAAATCTGTGCACCTCAGTAAACTATAACATAAAATCTGTGCACCTTAGTAAACTATAACATAAAATCTGTGTACCTCAGTAAACTATAACGAATATTTGTTAAGAGGCCTGAGATATTGGACTTCATTCCCCAGACTGTTTCTTGCCAGGAGGTGCATGTGGTCTGGGCACAAGACTAAACATAAAACTTGTGCACATCACTGGTTCACTGGTGTACAGTACATTTCAACAGGAAATTACAGATAGCAACCACACACTGGAAATTACAGACAGCAACCGCACACTGGAAATTACAGATAGCAACCACACACCGGAAATTACAGACAGCAACCGCACACTGGAAATTACAGACAGCAACCGCACACTGGAAATTACAGACAGCAACCGCACACTGGAAATTACAGACAGCAACCGCACACTGGAAATTACAGATAGCAACCGCACACTGGAAATTACAGACAGCAACCACACACTGGAAATTACAGACAGCAACCGCACACTGGAAATTACAGACAGCAACCACACACCGGAAATTACAGACAGCTAGCACACACCTTCCTAATGTGTTGAAGAGCACGTTCCTTGAGTGTTTTCTAACAATGTGTTTTAGGTGGTCAGTGTGGAGTACTTCAAAATGATGTAGTGCTGTGTGTAGGAGGTGGTTATCTGTTGGGAGGGAGGGAGAGTGGGAGGGAGTGAGAATGGGAGGGAGGGAGAGTGGGAAGGAGGAAGTGAAGAGAGATAGGGAGAAAGGAGGGAGGGAGGGAGGGAGGGAGGGAGGGTGGGAGGGTGGGGGGAGGGAGGGAGGGAGGAAGGAAGAGAGGAAGGAAGAGAGGAAGGAAGAGAGGGAGGGAGCAAAGAGAGGTAGGGAGAAAGGGAAGAGGAGGAAGGAAGTAAGGAGAAAGTATTATTATTCAAATACAACTAATTTTGGGATGCTTTGCTTCTTTTCAGGTTGACAAAAGCTCTTTCACTGTGCTTGGCTTTGACTTAATGCCAGTCAATGAAAAGGCCAAGCAGATTCTTTGGATCTCACTACACACATAAAATGTCATCAAGTTGACCCATTCCCAGGTTGCAACTAGCTTTCCAGCATATGAATTCGATTGGAAGTTATGGGCAAAAAGCAAACAATGAAGCCCGAGTCCCCAGACCCTCTCTGCTTGGGAGAGAGGGGTCTGGGAATGAGACTAATGTTGTGAAGTTCCTAATTGCTCTTGCTGTGCCCCACGTGCACTGATCTCATGTCTCCTGACCAGAGGATACAGAACACGGATGGTCTCAAATCTTGCAGCTGGTCAGAGAAAGCCTACTGGAAAGACCTACTTATGACCTATGACATAAGTGCCTGAAGGTGCCTGAACCCATCCAACAGGAAAGCAGAAAATACCCGCTTTTGTGGGATCAATTGGTTTTGGAATGTAATGGGAGCCTAATTACATTCCTGAGTCAATTAAGCTTGTTTACGTACTGCTCTCTTGTTGAGATTTGCTCCGAGTTCAGTTTCTTCTTGTAATGATAGGCTGCTATGGGCCATGTGGCAGCCCATATGATCACATTAGGCACACATACGTAGCACTAATTGCTCATAACTACCAGTTTCCAACCTCCCCTGGAGCTGGTCAAAGAAGCTTACTGGAAGGTCTACATGCCAGAGGTTACGGCCTGAACCCTTTCAAACAAGAAGGCAAAACAGACTGTAAGTAATTGGCTCCTGAATGAACCAAATAAGCACATAAAAATGGGTGCTTTCTGGGAGGGGGGGGGGAAGGGGGAGGGGAGGGGGGGAGAAGGGGGAGGGGAGGGGGGGAGAAGGGGGAGGGGAGGGGGGGAGAAGGGGGAGGGGGTATACCTGGAATGGTAAGGCAGCTGGTTTCACTGGGAAGCGCAACAAGACAGAACAGCAGAGAGATGTGTGTCTGAAGAGGGGAGAGTAAAAGGTATAGGTGCATCAATGGCACAAGGTGAAATAGAGATAGCTGGCCATTGGTAGGGATCAAACTCAGCGCCTCTGGCTTAAGCTGCCGGTGCTCTGACCACCATCCAACCACCTGTCCAGATGACATAGCTTTCACTTCTCGCTATTTCACCTCACACTGTCACTCCTCTCCATTTCACCTCACACCGTCACTCCTCTCTATTTCACCTCACACCGTCACTCCTCTCCATTTCACTTCGCACCGTCACTCCTCTCTATTTCACCTCACACCGTCACTCCTCTCTATTTCATCTCACACCGTCACTTCTCTCCATTTCCCCTCACACCATCAAGTACGACTGACAGAAAGCACAGTAACTATATTTTCACCTCCAGCCCTTTCATCTCCAGGAGCTGGTCTCCCAAGGTGAGGAGGAACACCACAAAATTTTGTCTGGGATGCAACAGTTGGAACTTGAACCTAGCCTTCAAATTAGCGTTGAGCTGTTTACTAGCTGGCTGCACTAACTGTACTTCTCTTACAATGAAACACTCAAAATTAGAAGGCCTGGGAACAAGGCTAACTCAAATGCGCGAGGGTCTGGTCGCAAGCCTATATTGCATTTTGTACCCGCTGTAGAAATTTTGCAGTCCAATCAGATTACAGAACACATAACTAAAACATACTAACATCCGGTGAAAACAGTAGACTTCATTATTCGCCAGAATTTGTAACAAAAATTTGTCAAACGTTTGCGTTGTAACAAAAATTCAGAAAGAGTTTGAGAAGCAGTCAGAACTTGGAACTTAGCTACAATGACCTGAAGCCTGAATTCAAAAACTTATTAGGCATTATGTAATCCACGTGATAATTGCACAACTGCATTCCTACCATACAAAACTTGATATTGGATTGCTACCAGACCCACACGCTATTGCTTGGGTCTGGCTATGCCACACTAACTCAAATTACCATACTGGCTTTGGTCCATAATCAAGTGTTTTAACTATAACCACACCCAGCCTTTCGTCTCTTGCAGCACCATACCCCCAGGCCTTTGTCCAGCCTTTCACTGCTTGCTGTACTGCAAGCGAATAGAAAGCTGGGTGGAGCCTCAATTCTCCATAAACCATCAATTTTGGCAACTTTAGGGAGAGAGGAGAGAGACTGAGGGCGTGTGGTAGCTGGATGTAGTACTACTACACACTCAGACTACACGCACTGGCAGTTGTGAATTTAATGTGCTAATCAGCTGATAAACCAAATCACTACCGTAGGCATAGTACGTACACTGGAGTTTACACTGCGGAAATGAGTCTGGCTAGCAAAACTGTATAGACCAAGATCTGGCCCAAACCACTCACCGAGACGGAGAGAAGATTAGGCGGTTGTAGCCCCTTCATGTCGCATCAGCAAATTGACCCGAGCATGATGTTTGATTCCGAACGGAACGAAACTACTGCCTATTGTGGGCGTGGCATGTAGTGCATGTGGGGTGAAATTGGGATGCCTGAGAGAGAGTGCAGTAGCTAGATAGCCTGATAGGAGAGATGGCGGGAGCTAGAGCCGTGTTGCTGGCGCTAATGGCAGTCGGTACCCTTCTGGAGGTGTGTAGGGGATCAGAGAGAAGAAAAGGTAAATGATGACCGGGTAGACGCGTTGTCTTTGTCCGATCATAGACAGCTTATCTACTAGTATGTATCCAGATGGTAAGGTTATACGTAGTGTGGGGTTCTCTCTGGATGACAATATATAGTTATGATGCCCCTCCCTCCTTCCACCCCCGCCCCCCCCCCCACACACACACACACCCTCGCAGTATACCCCTACTTGGACGCTGCTCTTCACCACTATGACATTCTCCACACTGATCACCTCTCCCACACCATCACCTTCCCCCACCCTAACAGCCAACACCGACAGGTGAAATTCAACGCACTGGGAAGGTGAGTGCATTTCTGCCAAGACACCTTTGTGACCTGTACTGCCATGGGTTCGTTCCCAGGTTTTCCATCACCTTCAGTTTACCATTCTGAAAAGGGGGGGGGGGGGGGGGGGGGAGGGGGAGGGGGAGGGGGAGGAGCTAGGAACAAAGGTGTACTGCCTTTTTGTGGGGCAAGAAGCAATGGCAAGCAGTCCAGTTGGACCCACAAATTGGCCGTGAACTGATCCACATTTCCACCAAGAATGGACGAAATCTCAACAGTTTAATTGGTGGACCAAAACACATCTCAAGCCATCTTGAGTGGCGAAATAGTACAGTGGGACCTGCTAATTGGCTTGCTTTGCTACTTTGACAGAGAGAGCCATTTGCAAGAACTTTCTGGGTGGGGCACGCATGCTGGTGTAGTTAAGAAAAATTTTCGGAACAGACAGGCTGCGTTTCGTGTATTGTTCAACCGACTACATGCTCGGTATATACAACAATCGCCCTCTGCTAGCTAGATACGTACGGTAAGTTACCTGCTATATTGGCTCTTTTTGGTGTTCTGGGCTCTGTGCGCCCACGCACAATTAACCCCTTTCTATCCCAATGTGATAGGGGTTCTTGGTAGCCTTGTTCCCAGACTTGCACATCCACAGCCTTCAGTATGAAGATGAACGCTGGGGTGTGAGAGCCTGGGAATTAGGGTAGCTTCTTGCTGAGGTCACCATGCCTGAGCCCATCGTGATCACCTTCATTACATGCTTGAACAAGATTTCAATGGGCCTGAAAGCTTGCTGGAGCTTAGAAGCTTAGTACATGTAGCATACTCCTTGATACAGTGTTCACTGTCTGTTTCACGGGCAATTGCACGAGTCATTGCGTAATAATAGTCTATTCTGTGAAATATGGTCTAGTGAATGTGCATCCTGCCTAAGTTGCACAAACCTTAGTTTTGGAGAAAGAGGAAGGATCTGGTCATGCCGCATCTGGAGAATTGTCGCCAAGGAACAAAGCACGGTGGGGTAGTAACATGCTGGCATCTGCTAAACACACTGTGAAGTATTAGCATGGATCTGATTGGTCAGGCCAGCCTTCTGATGTGGTGACAACTTGGTGTGACCAGACCTTTCCTCTCCGTTCAAAGGGGTGTGGCTTGTGAGATTACATCTAAGCTGTGATTTATTTCTCACTTGTGAAATGGTTATGTTCCATACACACAGGAACTTTGTCCTTCATCTCTCACCCAACCGAAAGATATTTTCATCGGACTTTGCGGCGTACGTGGTTGATGAAAACAGCAATGAAGAACGATATCCGGTGGATATAGACGAGTTTTATCATGGATACCTAGATGGTAAATCATTTGGTCTCTTGAGAAGAGAGAAGGGTGGAGGGGAAATAATACAATGTTTAGGAAGAGAGAGGATGAAAGGAAAGGGATGAGGGAAGAGGGTGGAAGGTATCATTATTGTAGCCACTTTGTAATCATGTTTAGGAAGAGAGATGAATGGGAGGGGGAAGGAGAGGATGAGGAGTTATCATGCTGTTATCATAGCCACTTTTTAGCCTCGTTCCCAGGCCTCCCCCGTTTTTTGTTCTTCCAATAGAAGCCCATAGTCCGGTCAAAATATAATACACAGCCGCTCTTCCGTTTCCATGTATTATACTGAACGCAAACCAAAGAACAAAAACGGGGGAGGCCTGGGAATGAGGCTAGCCACTTTGTACTGTGTACCAGAGTAGTGGAATTGTTATAATTATTTTAATTTCCTGTTTTGCTCGCTTCACAAGCTATTTTCATACCACAGCATATGTGTATGTACCCATACTGACTAATG
The DNA here is from genome assembly GCA_949130485.1 of Agelas oroides. NCBI lineage: Eukaryota > Metazoa > Porifera > Demospongiae > Agelasida > Agelasidae > Agelas > Agelas oroides. The sequence goes on along the minus strand of OX422186.1, from coordinate 9,039,235 downwards.
TTTGTACTGAGGCATGTAGGCGAAGTAAAGACATTGAGATTCGGCCAGGACTAGAATCTGGGTCTTCTGAATGCCAGTCAGATGTCCTTACCAACTGAACCACTGGAGCTCTGGCATTGGAGCAGAGGATAAAATGGTATATATCAAGAGCGCATAAGAACGGCGGCTTGAGTAAGAGTGTGGAACTCCAATAGAAGCCCATAGTCCGGTCAAAATTATTGAACCATACTAAAAATGGAACACCCGGTCACATGCTTAGCAACAATCACCTATGCCTATGTGCAGCCGTGCAGTACGTGTTACTGTTTTTAGTACTGGCGGTAAATTCCGATCGGTTTCAAATTTATGGAGTTACACACTCTTACTCAAGCTGCCTGTTCTTATGCGCTCTTGATATATACATAGGCACAGTTCGATTTTCTGGCTGGATCTCTGGTAGGTATCTGGTAGGTATTCCAACATCCACTCTGCAATAAAATTACACATGCACACACACAACAGGAGAGGCAGATTCAAGAGTAACCGCCCACATCTCCAAGACTGGCGTCTTGACGGCAACCATCAGAACTCAATCTGAGCGCTTCCACATTGAGCCCTCCCAGGACTACATCAAGCAGCCACACCCCTTTCATATGGTGGCATACAGAGCCTCAGATGTCAAAAACAGACTGGCCTCCATGCGAGTTGATTATGTGGTAGCACCAGATGTACCCATATCAGATTCCAGTTCCAACGAAGAAGTTCATTTCAGTACCAAAGACAGTGATGAGCTGCACCTCAAGTCCTCCTTCCATTCCAGTGATGGGGGTGGGTCTAAATCTTGGAATCGGCTCAGGAGGCAGACAGCAACAGTGTTCCGGGGCAGGATTACGGGTGACTCATGCAGAATGGTTCTGGTGGTAGATCACACATTCTACAGGCAGTTTGGTTCATCTGTCGACTCTGTCACTAGGAGAGTTGTGAGTGTCATCTGATTGGTGTATGATATAATAGACCTTATGCAATACGTCATGTAGTTGGTTGTGAAATGGATAGTGTACCAAGCATCCAGATATTGTTGTTTTCAAACCGGTAGTACAACAGTTCAGTTTGTGAGCTCAGAGCATCAAGAAGGCATGCTACTTAGCTTCTTACCTCCGGTGAGCTGTAGGCCCGATTGAGACCTTGTGCATTCTAGGTGGAATTGTGGTTTTGCACTTGTGTGAAACAAGCCGATTTGTGGGGCCCGCTGTACTGTTCACCATTGACTCAGCACACGTGTTACAGAACTGTACGCAGAGAGAATACTAAATGTAAGCAGAAATGTATTTAATATAGGTAAATATTATAGGGTCTAAATGTATACAGCATGTCCGTTAAAATATGATGTAATGTGCTACAAATGTTAATTGCTCTGCCTACTCAGGTGTCCCTTATTTCTGAGATTGACACTACGATCTTCCGGCCCACCGTGTGGAACAGTGACGTGCAGGAGGGTTTTGGTCTGGATATTGCAACAGTAAGCTCATCTTCCAACTTTGTACAGTGTGCATAACATTCTCACATCAATTCCCATACCTTATTTCCCATTCCCCAGATCACAATCCACTCTGACCCTGGCAGGATGGACTGTAACCAGCAAGCTGATACTTGCTACTATAGCCAAGAGCTAGACAACCGAAACCCCGAAGCATCGGACTTACTGACAGCATTCAACTTTGGCAACTGGAATAGTTTCTGCCTAGCACACCTGTTCACATACCGGGATTTCACGTCTGGCCTCCTGGGGCTGGCTAACATAGCCAGTCCCCTGCAGGGACAAACTGGAGGGGTGTGTTCACGAGGTTAGTACTGATGTCAGTGAATTGTTTTGTGTCTACCCACTGAGTTCTACATACAGCTGTTATGTCCTGTGTACTCTTCTCCTTTCCTCTTTGTCTCCATCTACTTACCAGCCTTTACTGACCCCAATGCAAGACCAGCTGTAAGTGTTACGAAACTAGCTTGTAGATTTGAAAAAGGACCCTCACTTATCTTTCATCCCCTCCCCTCCCTCCCCTCCCTCCCTCCCTCCCCCTCCCTCCCTCCCTCCCTCCCCTCCCTCCCTCCCTCCCCTCCCTCCCTCCCTCCCTCCCTCCTCCCTCCCTCCCTCCCTCCCTCCCCCCTCCCCCTCCCTCCCTCCCTCCCCCTCCCCCTCCCTCCCTCCCTCCCCCTCCCCCTCCCTCCCTCCCCCCTCCCCCCTCCCCCCCTCCCCCCCTCCCTCCCCCCTCCCCCCCTCCCTCCCCCTCCCCCCCTCCCTCCCCCCTCCCCCCCTCCCCCCCTCCCTCCCTCCCCCTCCCCCTCCCCCCTCCCTCCCTCTCCCCTCCCCCTCCCTCCCCCCTCCCCCTCCCCCCTCCCCTCCCCCCTCCCTCCCTCCCCCCTCCCCCTCCCTCCCCCTCCCCCTCCCTCCCTCCCTCCCTCCCCCTCCCTCCCTCCCCCTCCCTCCCTCCCTCCCCCTCCCTCCCTCCCTCCCTCCCTCTCTCCCTCCCTCCTTCCCTTCCTCTCTCCCTCCCTCTCTCCCTCCCTACCTTCCCCTCTTTCACCCTCACAGATAAACATACCTGCCAACAGCCGTATCATCTACAACACGGCCCTCAGTTCATACAACAGTAATGGTGCTCCACTTGTGAGGGATGAGGAACTCCTGGTTACCGCCCATGAGTTAGGGCATAACTGGGGCAGCGCTCACGACCCTGTAAACAATGAGCAGTGTCGAACCCGGTTCTTAATGTACCAGTTTGCACAAGATGGATCATCCCCTTCACACATGGTGAGTGGATCTAGTTGTCAGTGTTGGGTGTCATGTGACCAGTGTTTGGTGTCATGTGACCAGTGTTTGGTGTCACATGGTGAGTGGATCTAGTTGTCAGTGTGTGAGGGTAAAAGAGAGGGTTTGTTGCTATCCTTGCCCTACATCTTGATCACGTTTGAAGGCAGACCTAAAGTATGTCATCATTAACCTGGTTGCATCAGGGTTAGAACCACTCCCCATGTATTGAGTCCATTCCTGATCTCCTAGGGCAAGACTTACAAGACTGTTGTTTGGGGACGCTCTCTGACTGTTGTTTGGGGACGCTCACTGACTGTTGTTTGGGGACGCTCACTGACTGTTGTTTGGGGACGCTCTCTGACTGTTGTTTGGGGATGCTCTCTGACTGTTGCTTGGGGACGCTCTCTGACTGTTGCTTGGGGACGCTCTCTGACTGTTGCTTGGGGACGCTCACTGACTGTTGTTTGGGGACGCTCACTGACTGTTGTTTGGGGACGCTCTCTGACTGTTGTTTGGGGACGCTCTCTGACTGTTGCTTGTGGACGCTCTCTGACTGTTGCTTGGGGACGCTCTCTGACTGTTGCTTGGGGACGCTCTCTGACTGTTGCTTGTGGACGCTCTCTGACTGTTGCTTGGGGACGCTCTCTGACTGTTGCTTGGGGACGCTCTCTGACTGTTGCTTGGGGACGCTCTCTGACTGTTGCTTGGGGACGCTCTCTGACTGTTGCTTGGGGACGCTCTCTGACTGTTGCTTGGGGACGCTCTCTGACTGTTGTTTGGGGACGCTCTCTGACTGTTGTTTGGGGACGCTCTCTGACTGTGTTGTTTGGGGACGCTCTCTGACTGTTGTTTGGGGACGCTCTCTGACTGTTGTTTGGGGACGCTCTCTGACTGTTGTTTGGGGAGACTTTCTCACAGTTACTATAAACACTGATACTGTTCCTTGCTGTGCTCATGATGCTATAGCCCACTCTCACTGTTGTTTGGGGATTGTGTGGTTCCTTGTGTCTCGTGTTTGAAAGAGAAAGTCATGAAACAAGGTTGTAAAACCTGGTATTACAGGTAGAGTCTTCATTGATGTGTGTCTTCTCTTCCAGATGTTCTCTCCTTGTAGCCGAAGCAGCATTGGAGCAGTATTATTGGCCAAGGGGAACTGCTTCGAAGGTGATCCTGTGTCCTGTCACATGACCACTACACAGTCTGCGTGCCACTATCACTGACCATATCATACAGTCAAGAACCCTTTCTGTTTTGGACTGTCATGTGACTATTCTTGTTGTCATATTCTGCAGCCCGGAGTACAGTGTGTGGTGACTACAGAATAGATGAAGGGGAGCAGTGTGACGCTGGTCCAAATGGAGATGCATGTTGCTACAATATGACGTGTATGTTGACAGAGGGTTCTAACTGCAGGTATGTGCCACTGCTCTCCTCCTCCTCCTCCTCCTCCTCCTCCTCCTGATGCCTTAAATAGCTGTGTACTTGCAAACTGGGTACTTAATTTTAGCAGCAATTATGCAAACTGATGTACTTCTAGTCCTGTGCCCAGATCCCATGCAGCAAAGTCATTTGGTCTAGAGTGAGACTAGACTACCTCTTTTCTTCTCCTGCAGTGATACTAGACTACCTCTTTTCTTCTCCTGCAGTGATACTAGACTACCTCTTTTCTTCTCCTGCAGTGATACTAGACTACCTCTTTTCTTCTCCTGCAGTGATACTAGACTACCTCTTTTCTTCTCCTGCAGTGATACTAGACTACCTCTTTTCTTCTCCTGCAGTGATACTAGACTACCTCTTTTCTTCTCCTGCAGTGATACTAGACTACCTCTTTTCTTCTCCTGCAGTGATACTAGACTACCTCTTTTCTTCTCCTGCAGTGATACTAGACTACCTCTTTTCTTCTCCTGCAGTGATACTAGACTACCTCTTTTCTTCTCCTGCAGTGATACTAGACTACCTCTTTTCTTCTCCTGCAGTGAGACTAGACTACCTCTTTTCTTCTCCTGCAGTGAGACTAGACTACCTCTTTTCTTCTCCTGCAGTGATACTAGACTACCTCTTTTCTTCTCCTGCAGTGATACTAGACTACCTCTTTTCTTCTCCTGCAGTGAGACTAGACTACCTCTTTTCTTCTCCTGCAGTGATACTAGACTACCTCTTTTCTTCTCCTGCAGTGATACTAGACTACCTCTTTTCTTCTCCTGCAGTGATACTAGACTACCTCTTTTCTTCTCCTGCAGTGAGACTAGACTACCTCTTTTCTTCTCCTGCAGTGAGACTAGACTACCTCTTTTCTTCTCCTGCAGTGATACTAGACAGCAAAGTCATTTGGTCTAGGGTGAGACTAGACTACCTCTTTTTTTCTCCTGCAGTGATAGCAACTATCCCTGCTGTATGGGGTGTCAGCGTACTGACACACGGATTTGCCGGGCTGTCCGGCCATTATCACGTGACTGTACCACCAACACAGTGTGTAAATATCCTTACATCACTCTGTCTGTCTGTCTGTCTGTCTGTCTCATTAACCTTGTTCCCAGGCTGTTGTATTGAGGCTACCCATTTGTCTGTATGTCTGTTCACCTGTTTGACCCTTAACCCTGTCCAACATTAGACAGCCTCTCTTGTCCGGATGCAACACAGGCTGCAAATGGTGCACCATGTCTTGGGTAAGTCCCCCCTCATGACTAATAATTGTAATTTTCCTACAACTTAAATAGAGACAAATAGAGATTTAAAAATTACTATTGTGGACAAAGTAGTTATTAAATTAGAGACTATACTGTATGATGTAACCATCATGTTCTCTCCTCCCCTGTAGTGGGGAGTGCGTGTTTAATATCTCAACCAGTCGGACTACTTGTGTTTCACAGTGCGAGCTGAACAATGAGACATCATGCAGGTGGGTGTGGCTTGATCAGGTGTGTCTCCAATCCTCAATCTAACACTGTCTTACATCACCAGTTGTACAGAACTAAACAACGAGTGCCTTCTGTGTTGCATGGATGGTGCGACATGTAGACCAGCAGATGGATTCAATCCTCTCCCAAACGGAAGTCCATGTTCGCTGGGAACATGCTCCAACGTATGTGCATGGCTAATGCCCTACTCTGTACATGAACCTTGACACACGTCTGGTCACATGTCTAGTCACACGTCTAGTCACATGTCTGGTCACATGTCTAGTCACACATCTGGTCACATGTCTAGTCACATGTCTAGTCACACATCTGGTCACATGTCTAGTCACACGTCTGGTCACACATCTAGTCATGTCTGGTCACATGTCTAGTCACACGTCTAGTCACATGTCTAGTCACACGTCTAGTCACATGTCTAGTCACGTCTGGTCACATGTCTGGTCAAATGTCTGGTCACATGTCTAGTCACATGTCTAGTCACATGTCTAGTCACATGTCTGGTCAAATGTCTGGTCAAATGTCTAGTTGTATGTCTGGTCACATGACCATGTTATCATTACAGGGTACCTGTACAGAACAAGTAGGGCAGGATACCATATCCAGAATATGGACAGCGATCATCACACTGGACGTGAATACCATTCGTGAGTAGACACTAGCTCAACTAGCACTTGCTTCATACAAGCCTATAGCTTGAGACAGGTGGTAAGAGCCTGGGGACACACAAAACTGGTATGCTGGCTACACACCTGCAGCCTTCCCACTATGATTTCATATACTAGTCGTACTAGTTCTCAGTATCAGACCTCACACCACATGGGACGGTCTGGTACTGAGACTATCTTACTATTTCTCAGTATCAGACCTCACATGACATGGGACGGTCTGGTACTGAGACTATCACTTGACTTGTGCCCAGGCCTCCACCTGAGCCTTTCTCGGTTCCACTAGGAATGAGACTCTGATCATGAAATCCCTGTCTTGGGCTAATTCCACCCTACAAGGCTATCGTCTGTACTGCTGCCTTTTACTGTGCAGTTACTCTCTAGAAGTGGTTGGCCCTGCCCTTTTGGGAACTGTCTGTAGCTATTCTTTTGTAGGATAAAAAAACGTCCTATAAGCACATGGTGACCTATGGTACGGTCAAAAAATTGCCATGGTCTACCGTGTTGTGTCTAAAAGATCACAGAGCTACAGTGAACTTTCCAAAGTTGCATACAGTAACCCACCAGTGGCTTGATGGTGTTGTCATGTAGTTGTAGCCAGACACAAACTATGACCCATAGTTGCAAATTTAAGTGACCCCCCCCCCCCCCCCCCCTTGGTAAGGGAGTCCAGTTTTACGTGTTATTCTGTGCACCTTCCATACCAACAGTTCAGTTTATGTCGGAGAACCTTGTTGGAGCTGTGCTGTTCTTCACAACCATACTCTGGATACCAGCCAGCTGCTTTGTCCACTTCGTTGTAAGTGATTAACACCATACGAGTATTCTGAAGTCGTTTGGCTCATGTATAAATCTATGCTCCAATCATGTATACAGTAGACAGTCAGTTATCCAGCTATCCAAATCTTGAGCCCCCAATGATTTACTGCAGTGGCGTAGCCAAGCCAGGGCACACTGGGGCATGTGCCCCAGCAACTAGGGGTCGTGCCCCAGCAGTTCTGGTGTGCTTGGCGCTGATAGTACCATTGTTGATTGCGAATCAGGTGCAAAAAAAAGCCTCGAAAATCGAATATATAGCCATTTGTGTCCACAGAATGTCGCTGTCTTCTACGCTCTCTTGACCGCACCGATCATGTGGTGGAGACATATACTGCGCGCACGTACATGTATACCTACCGAAGTCATGGGTCAGATGTACTCCCCATTTGGACCGATGGCAATGCCAATAGCATAGAAATAGCCTCAGGATCAATCTGAAAAGCTCTAAAATTCAAAAATTTTCTAAGGGAGCATGCCCCCAGCCCCCCCTCCCCCTAGTTGTTTCTGCAATTTGCGCAGAAGTTCTCAGAAACGCAATGTGTCTGGGCATTGTCAGTGACCTGGCTACGCCGTTGATTCACTGTACATTAAATGGTCCCACCCCCACGTAACTTATTTAGCCTCCACTGTTTGGAGTGGGGTCTAGGTTCGAGACTAAACTACAGACTAGAGGCACTCCTCTCCTCTCCTCCCCCTCCCCCCTCCCCTCCCCCCCTCCCTCCCCCCTCCCCTCCCCCCCTCCCTCCCCCTCCCCTCCCCCCCTCCCTCCCCCTCCCCTCCCCCCCTCCCTCCCCCTCCCCTCCCCCCCTCCCTCCCCCTCCCCTCCCCCCTCCCCTCCCCTCCCCCCTCCCCTCCCCTCCCCTCCCCCCTCCCCTCCCCCCTCCCCTCCCCCCTCCCCTCCCCTCCCCTCCCCTCCCCTCCCCTCCCCTCCCCTCCCCTCCCCTCTCCAGAACATTCACACTCTCCACCCTTCTTCTTGAAACTGCACCCCCCCTCCCCCCCCAAAAAATAGTCTATGGACCCTTGTTCCCTTAACACTGTAGTGAGCAATTAATTATTTTTGATGTCTATCAGATTATAATTTTCTGAGAATCTGTCTTACATACCTCTCTTCTTCCCTCCCTCCTTATGTTATGCAATTCTTCTCTCCTCATCTCGTACAGCTTGATTCTATAGTGTTGAAACGGTTCAGATCAGCAGCTGAACATACCGACCACGCCTCCTGGTTTTCAAGAAGAGCAGACAAACTGCACAAACTGCACAGCAAGTCAATGTGGGAAGAAATGGTAAAACAGCATGATGTCAGTCTAAGATTGCCGCTGCAGGCTCTTCCCCAGTTTTTGGTCGCATTTTTAGTACATGATTCACCTGAAAAGTTGGGGAGGAGCCTGGTAACAAGGCTATGAACACCTAGCCTCATCCCCAGGCCCCACCCGAAAATCGGGAAAGGGGCCTGGTGTCACTTGCAAACTTTCTCGTATGTGCTGAGTCAGCATATTATGTAACAATTACGTGCCTTACTTGATCATGTGGTAGCCAGCTACTGTTGACGATGGCATTACAGAGTAGATGAACAGATCTTGCTACGGAGCGACTACAGACAAATCCTGTGAGGCAAGAGTAGTAGCCTAGCAAGCGTAACTATGCTCCAAGTTAGGTTTATGAAAAGTCTGCTTGCCTCGTTCCCATTTTCAAATGGTCTTGGAATGAGTCTACCACTGTCACGTGTCAAGAATTTAGTAATTGGTAATGGACGAACGTGATTCCTCTACTCCAAACGAAGACTGCTGACACAGCACATACGGGAATTTTTGCAAGTGACACCAGGCCCCTTTCCCGAGTTTTGGGTGGGGCCTGGGGACTTTACTTGACGTATATGAAAAATAAATTTGCAAACGTGAAGCTATGCAGTACACATGTAACAGCTACAAGATGGCTTGTCATTAGGCATGAGCTAATAGCTATATATCATTCTCCTCTTTGGATTCTCATGAAATTTGTTTTCCATTATTCCCATGGGGAGTGAGAGAGTTGGGAGGGGGGGAGTGAGAGAGTTGGGAGGCAATAACTGCATGTAAGACAACACTGTACTATTGGTGTGTAGAACATTGTGGATCTAAGAACAGCATTGAATTGACTAGCTAAGCACACCTATAATTCCGAACTTCTCTCCCCTCCCTCACATACACACATACTTTCACACACACTTCATAGCCTCTCATTCACCATGCACAAGAAGAACCCCCACAATCAGAAAGCCCCCCGCTAGTTTCCTCTCCCGTTGACACAGGACCCCCTCCAGTATACACCAGCTAGTCAACATCACATACCGCAGCAGTCATCTGCATGCAAATTAATTCAAATGAACAACAATTATAGTTAATTATAAAAAGTTTAATAATTCTCTGCAGGCCAGCAATAAACTTATTATTTTGAAACAGAATTTAATGACGTGTCAGGGTTATAGCTAGCTATATGTGAAAGTACTTGTAGTCTATCCATACCTCTTAGGGTTAACCCTAGTCTCGAACCCAGACCCCTTTCCTCTTTGGAGGGGGGTCTGGATTCGAGACTAAGATAAACCCCTAGCCTTGTTCCTGGGCAAAAACCACTGTCCAGGTTTTGACAGTATGCAAAATGGGGCATACTGCAAGTAATCAAAAACTAGACAATGGCCTAGGAACAAGCTTGAGGCTGTAGTCATTCCCTGTATGGCATTGCAGTGAAAGACTTATTAAGGGCTATTTGATTAGACTTATTGAATATTGAAATCACTGGCAGAAACCGAACTATTCTTTTTGTTTCATTTACTCAATACTAAGAAAACCGCACACGAGGTTGGCCTCTGAGCGCTGGTGCACCATCTCTGTTCCATGTCTCATACTCTTACGTGCTCCAAAACCAACAGCTTTGAAGAATGCTGCCTCAACATTTGCCAGAGGAACTCTATACATACACTGCCACAATTGCAGCTGCACACCTCATAGTCTCTCATTCACTCTGCACATGGAGTGCAATCTGAGACCTCCACCCACCCACTAACTGCAGAACATGCAGTGTGGTAGCCTCGTTCCCAGGCTCTTGTGTGGCGGAGGATGAGAGCCTGGGAATGAGGCTAGCAGTGTGGCTGCTGTCACACCCAGGTGTGGGGCAGCAAGTACTTGGGTAATAGGTATATACTGTGAGTACTCCAGTACTCACTATGCAAAGTGAAGGTCTTGAGATCCAGCCTGAGAATTCCAACATTGTTTATGGATACATATCCTCTATCCTATGCTCCAATTATAGCCTAGCTATATATGGGTCTGGGAACAAGGTGCATGACAATATACTCCAATGCCAGAGCTCCAGTGGATCAGTGTTAAGTGCATCAATCTAACAAGAATTCAGAATTAAGAAGTCATCAATTTGGTTATTTCTTTAAAATCATGCAGAGGCATTTGTTTCTACTCCTGTTGACACAGGATCCCTCCCAGTGTACTACCACAGCAGTCACCTGATACCAATCTATTGTTGATATTTGCAGTGAGTATTGTTACAACTATTGTCATAATAGCATGTGACAGTGGTCCAAACTCTACTGGAACAATGGATTAGGGTCACTCTCTACAGTGGCTAGGTGGCTCCTGAACGCTGCTGCACCACCTCTGTTCCCTGTCTCATACTCTCACGTGCTCCAAAACCAACAGCTTTGAAGAGTGCTGCCTCAACATTTGCCAGAGGAAACTCCACACACACTGCCACAATTGTAGCTGCACCATACGATAGGGCTACAGCTCCCACTGCGTACACAGCCAATGTAATGTCAGTATAGTGTACGGGTTCACGAGCTGAACTAAAGACGACACTCAAAACAATCGGGTGCACAAGATATGCAGTGAATGTAAGCCGGCTGAGTGGGATCCAGAACTTCATAGACAGAAAGGTGTTGATGACACCACCATAGCCATTATGGCAGGCAAAGACGACCAAGGCAAGCCCTATACCCCAGGCAAAGCGGCTAAACATTAAATATATGACGTTTTCTGCAAGAGAGGGAATGTGTTGATGCCATGTGGGGTAGAGCCCATACACAGTGGACAAACAGAGCCCAGTAGCCAGCATCCACAGAACGATGTAGCCAACCCAGTTCAGAATTTTGCCGAAGGGAAGATGGGCGAATTGAAGACGGGCTTTCCTGTAGACCAGGTAGCCAAGTACAATCCCAACTAGATATGGTGGAATGCGATGGTAGGGTCTATTGTACAGAGAATCAGCGTTCGGATCTGGTAAGTACCCATAAGCATATGGAGCAAGTGTGTTAGCTTGTATATCATAATATCCAGCACTAAAACCACTAGCTGCAAAGCTTCCAGCCAGAAACAATCCAACACACACAAGGCCAACAATCCAATTGTAGTACAATGGAACAATCATTAGAGGAGCGACAACAAAGAACTGCATATCGTTAGCAAGATACCACACCCAAGCAATACAGCCCTTAGAACTCTCAGTTGGGTAGAGATTGTTGATGTACAAGAGGTTGGTCCACCAGTACTGTTCACAACTTTGGTACCATGGACTATCCACACCAAGTTCTTGCTGGTAGATTGGTCCGTTTGCTAGGTGGAGGGTAAGAAACCAAGCAAAGAACATCACAAATGCAAGGGTCGGGGTCAATCGCAGGTAACGATGGATGTAGTACATCAGAATGGAAAACTTTCCTTTCTTTCGAGCCATATCACGTAATGTGAGGTAAGCAACAAGGACACCACTGAGAAAGAAAAAACTATCAACAGAAAAAAAGCCATTCACGATAGCTTGAAAAGTAAATCTGGGTGCAACATCATACAACAAGTCCAAGTTATTATCAATCCTTCCTCCATAAATAACAACCCATAAGTGGATATGGCAGAGAATGACCCAGAACATGCTGATGACACGGATGCCGTTGATGCTTGTGATGGCTGCGGGTGGCTGCTTTGTGGCTAGAATTGTTGGGACAGTTTTGTAGAGTGAAAAAGCAGTGATGAAATCAAGAGGGGAAACTTTCTTCTTGTTCTCTTTGGGCATTCTATAATGCAACAATGGAGATTTTTCAGAACTAGCAGCATCATTCTGCATGGTGTCTGATTGAATTGTCACAGGCAGAGTTTCACTGGCACGATAGGTAGTAACAATAAAGTCGGTCAACGTTCCAAGAGCAATCAAACATGCGAATATGCCACAGACAACGAGCATGAGTATTGCACCAGCATTGTACGGAGGTTGTTTTCTACTCTCACACACTGGGGGTTTAGCAAAAGGTAAAAACTTGAAAATAAACTCAATGTCAGTTGCATTGCAGTCTTGTGGTAGACACACACCCCACATGAAGGGGATTGGAAGTGTTTTTTTGTTTAGCGATATGTTAAAGGTACTCAGGCAGTACTGTGCAGTATCAATTCCGATGCATTCATCATAGCTACCAAAGGAGTATAAATTTCCCTCGAAGAAGCCAGGCTCCAGTTTTCCAATTGCATCGAGCATGTCCACAAGTTGTGGTACTAAATGAAAGTGGTCCGTTTTGTTGAGCAGTACTTTAAATCCATCCCAACACCTAGGAGAAATATGTTCGAGATCCAAAAATTTATGGAAAAAATCATTTTTGAGGTCGTTGAAGATTTCCGATACGTGCTTAGTTCCGCTCATGTGCCACGTTTCTCCCCCACCCGCCATATTTCCACTTACAAAAGTGTAGTTCTTCAGTGCCAAGTTGAGCAGTCTCCCCTCCCTCTGCAATTCTCGCATTTTGTCTAACCGTTGCCCGCTGCAGGGCGCGAAACTGACAGTCACGCCACAGACCAACAGGAGTACCTTCCACATCGCCACCGCCATACTCTTGCTCGCTCGGCACCGGTTCGAGACACGCGCTTCCGGTGATAAGCAGTTAAAAGTAGCGCAACATGATGTGACCACGAGCCTTGTTCCCAGCCTGTTCCTGCCTCCAGTTTGCTATAAAACTGGAGGGCTGGGAACGAGGCTAATAGTCCCTGCCCTGCATGCAGGGTAGCCTCGTTCCCAGGCCCCGCCCAGCTTTCCGTCGCTTCCAGTACGGAAAAGCCGTGGAGAGCCTAGTCTCGTCCCCAGACAAAATTTTTCGCGCGCGCCCTGCGGACTCGTCGAAAAATAGGGTCTGGACACTTTCACTACGAAAACTGGGGCATGTTTACATACGGCGGTCAGTAAATTAGGTAATTGTAGGTGTTAATCACATTATCAGCTACCAGTGCAGCAGCGTTTGCTTTGGCGCCAAAAAATTTGCAAGCTGGCTATTTGTGATGACGCATAACGCAATTTACTTTACCTGAGCAATCTGATTGGTGCGACAACATGCCAATACGCTTGTATGATTACGCCCCAGTTTTACCAGTGAACGTGTCCAGACCCTATTTTTCGACAAGGCCGCAGGGCGCGCCCCGAAAAATTTGGTGTCTGGGGACGAGACTATGGAGAGCCTGGTATCTTTTCTCACGTGAGCATGACGTATTCGGAAAATGGCGAAATTTTACAGAACTAACAGGCTGCGTTTCGCGTATTTTAAACCGACTACACGCTCAACGCTTCGTGTGTAAGACAGTCGTCTCTCGCTAGCTAGATACGTGTGGTAAGTTACCTGGTACCTTGGCTCTTTTCGCTGTTCTGGGCCCTGTGCGCCCACGCACAATGAAACCCTTTCTACCATCCTTTCTATCCTGACGTCACTCACGTGAGAAAAGATACCAGGCCCTCTCCCGCTAGCGCGCTTTACTGTACTAATAAGCGACGGAAAGCTGGGCGGGGCCTGGGAACGAGGCTACATGCAGGGGGCCCATTGGCCTTGTATTGCCTAGGAACGAGGCTAAGGGGCCATGCAGGTTAGCCGTAATTTCCCAAGGCAAGCATGGTAGCCACATACTATCATAGCATAGATTATATAGCTCTTAGGTAAGAGCTATATAATCTATGATCATAGATAGTATAGCCCCAATCCAATGGGGGTTCTGGGAGTATAGGGATTAGGATTGTTCTAACCAAAAACCAGCTCCTTCCTCTTTTCCCACCACTTCAAACTTCCACCATCACTATCCACTCTTCCCATCAACGTTGAATCCAACCCCTCAATTCTTTTGCCCAGCATCAGTGCTGTCCTCTCCCCTGCACCAGCTCTTTGGAATGCTCCTGTCCAATCACCAGCACCTTCAATTTCCCTGATCCTTTTCAACAGCCTCTCCCTCTCTCGCTGGAATTCATCACATCTTACCAAGAAGTGTTCAACATGGGTTGGTCCCAGTTCGTCTAATACTCATTTCGTCTACTCCCTTTTCGTCTAATCTTGTTTCGTCTACCATGCAAATTGTGGAGGTTAACATTGATCGACAATTTGAAATTATCTATTATAGTGTCACAGCATTCAAAAATATATGTTCGTGTTGGAAATATAAATCTAAAATCCTACCCAAAAACTTAAAGCACTAAGGTAATTTGCTAATGTGTAGTGTCCGTTGTCAAATTTCTCTTGAATCTTCTTAATTCTTCTTTCTTCGGTTCTTTGTTTGGGTGGAACACTCCTTAATGCTCCTCCAGCCATCAACTGCCTTAAAAGCCGACTTCAGTCGAAGCTTGTTCAATCTTGAATAGCTCAACCATCTCAAAAATGTTGACATGACTCTTCCCAGCGATCTTCTTGACTTTGTTATGCCATCCCTCCAAGTTGTTGTTGGTCCTGGGTCCATCTCCCATGAACACGTTCCATGTGGTGAGCTGAAACTGACCATTCAGCCATGCGTGTTCAAAATAGTCAATGAACTCCTCAATTCTAGCGACTGATGACTTTCCCACTTTAAGGCCAGACAAAGCCATGTGAACATATCTCACTAGGACAAATGGAAGTGCTATGACTCTCCTGAAGAATTTCAAGGACTTCAAAGAATTACATGGTTCCATATATGACAAATGTAAAGAAAAAAACTCAACTAGTAACAAGGTTATTACATTATTAGATGAAACAAGATTAGACGAAATGGGAGTAGATGATATGAGTATTAGACGAAACAGGACGAACTGGGCCTAATTCTTCAACGAATTGGGCCCAGTTCGTCTAATCCTGTTTCGTCGTCTTCTTCTACTTGCCCTACCAATGTGTCAATGTATCTCTCTGCCTTGAACTCCTCCTTTGCTGTTCTATACCATCATACCATCTCAGGCTACTTTTGCCTTCATCTTCCTCCCACCATTGACCTCTTCAATCCTGGACTTCCACTCTTGCCTAGACGCACTCTCTCAATCCTCTGTTAACCCATATCTTCTCTGTAGTGTCTCATACTCCTCCCACCAATCCAGCACCTCCTTAATTCTTCAGTTTCTCTGTTACTGTTTTTACCAGCCTGCTTTCCTCCAGCTTTCTCCAGCCCAGGTCACCTTGCACTGCTGCTCCAGCCACTGTTCTGCCTGCTCCCAACATGCAGTCTTCTACTTATCCTTTCTTGAACCGCCTCCAACTTCCTATTTGCTGTCTTCCCACCTGGCCACCACACCTCTGCTGCACGTTCTATGCTTGGTCTGGCAAGGAGTACCCATATCAATCTACCCCTCTCCACTTCAAATTGCCCATCCTTCCTACCCATCCATTCCACCTTTCCTGCCCATTCTTCTGCCCTTTCTGTCATTTTCTCCAACTTGCACATTGCTTTACACACACCTATCAAACTAAACACCTAAATATTTGAACACAGATGATATTGTATTGCTGGCAGAACCACCTGAAGAGCTGCAGAAAATAATCGATTCAGTGGGGCAATATGCTGAAGAATGGCTTCAATGCAGAGAAGAGTAAGGTGATGGTGGTTGGAACACCCAGCGAGGAACGTTGTTGGAAGATTAATGGAGACGAGGTGGAGGAGGTCAAGGCATACAGCAACCCTCCACACCACTCCTCCCCTTCTTTAACCCCCATGGCAGATTACTCTCTTCCAGCTTCTCTAACATCCCCATTACATACATACTATACAGCAGTGGTGACAGAGGACCCCCTTGCCTTAGACCTTTCTCCACCTGGAACCATCTTGACTGCTCTCCATCTAATACAACACTAGCCTCCACTTCTTGGTATAGACCCTGACATACTCTTATAAACTTCCGTCCTACACCATACTGACCCATCTTTTCCCACAACCCCTCTCGCCACACCATGTCATAAGCCTTACTAACATCCAGGAAGGCTAGGTATGTATACCTCTTCTTCTCCTCCTCAGTTCACACACTCCCCGTATTTGGTCAGCGCAGCTTCTCTTTGCTTGGAACCCTCCTTGTGCTTCTGTCAGTATTCTTTCTTCAGCAAATTCCCCCAGCCTTTGATTCAAGCACCTTGTAAATACTTTGGCCACACAACACCCAAGTGCAATTCACCTGTAGTTGCTGGCTACCTCTGTATCCCCATGCAGTCTTGAACAACGGCATCACATGGCTT
Organism: Agelas oroides; assembly: GCA_949130485.1. Classification (NCBI taxonomy): domain Eukaryota; kingdom Metazoa; phylum Porifera; class Demospongiae; order Agelasida; family Agelasidae; genus Agelas; species Agelas oroides. The sequence goes on along the minus strand of OX422186.1, from coordinate 9,022,579 downwards.
TTCATCCAGTCAGCTGGGACATATTCTTCTTCTACAGCAAAATTTTAATTTACAGGCTGTCTTGTGACCCACGAGCTAGCTAGCTCACACCATGATTGCTTCATGTGCACGTGCAAGATTCACTGATAGCCCTGCACGCTTCCCTTACAGTATCATATGGTAGTGAGGTCACGTGGGAACACAGACAGTACCATTGTTTTTCATGCATGCAGGGCACTGCCTTTCTTCACCTTTTGTCTGCATGTGGGGAGACAGCCTGGAAACAAGATGGAAGGAAAGCTGTGTCCACAGTTGTAAAAGTTTCAAGATCTAACACACAAACATACAGCATGCATGCTACAAAAGGAAAACAGAAAGAAAAAAAAGCAACCCTACCATTCATAACATTTGTGGGAAAATTCTGGGGGCTATGGAGCATGTTAAGGCCACTCCAAATTAAGTTATATTGCCACATCCGCGCCATCCCTACATAGAGAGTCTACCGACTCTCTGATAACACCATATAGTGTTTATTTCTGGCTGTCTACCTGAAAGTTTATATTTGCATGTTGATGTTGTTTAGATCTATGTAAGACACTCTAAAGCAGAATTATTTATTGATGGATTCATTCTTGATTGCTACTGTTTGGCTACTTCTATTGATCAAAAATGCCATTCATGAGTAGTATTATTATATATAGCTACTAATTTACAACATGCCAAGTGGCCGATTGTTATGAACTCTGCCGACTGGTAGCCTCGTTCCCAGGCCACTCCCAGATTTTATCTCCACAGCTTCGAGATAAAATCTGGGAGTGGCCTGGGAACGAGGCTAGCCGACTGGTGGTTAATACAGCACAAGTATACACCTATCAAGTTCTGAGCTTGCCTAACATTTTCCAGCTTAGATCTAGTTGTCATGGCACACACGTCATACACATGCTCATACCCACAATGAGGTCAACAAGCATACAGCATTCAGCCTGCATGCTTTGTTATATACCAACTCAGCCTTCCTGAATTCCACTTATAGTGTCCCTTAGTATGCCCTGCAATCTGACCATAACAATTTGTTTCCTCTTGAGCTAATATCATAACAGTCAAGTCTTGCATACAATTAAGTCAACATTATTTTATTATCTACAGGCTAGCAATAAACTTGCGAACAATGTTATAACTATACTGTACTATGAATTCACTCTACTGGTACTTGGTGCTCAAGTCACTTCCCATGTGTTGTTGCAGTGATGAGGTGACCCCTGAACGCTGCTGCACCACCTCTGTTCCCTGTCTCATACTCTCACGTGCTCCAAAACCAACAGCTTTGAAGAATGCTGCCTCAACATTTGCCAGAGGAAACTCTACGCACACTGCCACAATTGCAGCTGCACCATACGATAGGGCTACAGCTCCCACTGTGTACACAGCCAATATAATGTCACCATAGTGCGCAGGTTTACGATCCGAAGCTAAGACAACAGTCAAAACAATCGGGTGCATGAGATATGCAGTGAAAGTAAGTCGGCTGAGTGGGATCCAGAACTTCATGGATAGAAAGGCGTTGATGACACCACCATAGCCATTATGGCAAGCAAAGACGACCAAGGCAAGCCCTATGCCCCAGGCAAAGCGGCTAAACATTAAATATATGACATTTTCTGCAAGAGAGGGAATGTGTTGATGCCATGTGGGGTAGAGCCCATACACAGTGGACAAACAGAGCCCGGTAGCCAGCATCCACAGAACGATGTAGCCAACCCAGTTCAGAATTTTGCCGAATTGAAGATGGGAGAATGGAAGATGGGCCTTCCTGTAGAGCAGGTAGCCAAGTACAATCCCAACTAGATATGGTGGAATGCGATGGTAGGGTCTAAAGTACAGTGCATCAGCATTTGGATCTGGATAACGCCCATAGGCAAGGGAAGCAAACGTATTAGCCTGTATACTGTAATATCCAGCACTAAAACCGCTAGCAGCAAAGCTTCCAGCCAGAAACAATCCAACACACACAAGGCCAACAATCCAATTGTAGTACAATGGAACAATCATTAGAGGAGCGACAATGTAGAACTGCATATCGTTAGCAAGATACCACACCCAACCGATACAGCCTGTGGCACTAGTTGGGTAGAGATTGTTGACGTATAAGAGGTTTGTCCACCAGTACTTTGCACAACCTTGGTACCATGGACTATCCACACCAACACTTTGCTGGTAGAGTGGTCCATCTGCTAGGTGGAGGGTAAGAAACCAAGCAAAAAACATCACAAATGCAAGGGTCGGGGTCAATCGCAGGTAACGATGGATGTAATACATCAGAATGGAAAACTTTCCTTTCTTCCGAGCCATATCACGTAATGTGAGGTAAGCAACAAGGACACCACTGAGAAAGAAAAAACTATCGACAGAAAAGAAGCCATTCAAGATAGCCTGAAAGGTAAATCTGGGTGCAATATCATACAACACGGTCAAAAGATTATCGATCTTTCCATATAAAGCAACCCATAAGTGGGTATGGCAGAGAATGACCCAGAACATGCTGATGACACGAATGCCATTGATGCTCGTGATAGCTGTGGGTGGCTGCTTTGTGGCTAGAACTGTTGGGACAGTTTTGTAGAGTGAAAAAGCAGTGACAAAATCAAGAAGGGAGACTTTCTTCTTCTTCTCTTTGGGCATTCTATAATGCAACAATGGAGATTTTTCAGAACTAGCAGCATCATTCTGCATGGTGTCTGATTGAATTGTCACAGGCAGAGTTTCACTGGCATGATAGGTGGTAACGATAAAGTCAGTCAACGTTCCAAGAGCAATCAAACATGCGAATATGCCACAGACAACGAGCATAACTATTGCACCAGCATTGTACGGAGGTTGTTTTCTACTCTCACACACTGGGGGTTTAGCAAAAGGAAAAAACTTGAAAATAAACTCAATGTCAGTTGCGTTGCAGTCTTGTGGTAGACACACACCCCACATGAAAGGCAATGGGGCTGATGTCTTGCTTAGTGATATGTTAAAGGTGCTCAGGCAGTATTGTGCAGTATCAATTCCCATGCACTCGTCATAGCTACCGAAGGAGTAAAAATTTCCCACGAAGAAGCCAGGCTCCAGTTTTCCAATTGCATCGAGCATGTCCACAAGTTGTGGTACTAAATGAAAGTGGTCTGTTTTGTTGAGCAGTACTTTAAATCCATCCCAACACCTAGGAGAAATATGTTCGAGATCCAAAAATTTCTGGAAAAAGTCATTTTTGAGGTCGTTGAAGATTTCCGATACGTGTTTACCACTCGTGTGCCACGTTTCTCTCCCACCCGCTCCCTTCAGCGCCAAGTTGAGCATTCTCCCCTCCCTCTGCAATTCTCGCATTTTGTCTAACCGCTGCCCGCTGCAGGGCACGAGACTAACAGTCACGCCACAGACCAGCAGGAGTACCTTCCACATCGCCACCGCCATACTCTTTCTCGATTCGACCTCAGGACACTTCGGGGTGATATACGTATCCGCAGGCGTGGGAGGGATCGGGATCGCATGACATAAATTTAATTTATGGGCTGTCTTGTGACCCATGCATGAGCCAGCATCGTGATTGCTCCATGTGCACGTGGAAGATTCACTGATAGCCCTGCACGCTTCCTTTACGGTATATAGTAGTGAGGTCATGTGGGAACGCAGACAGTACCATTGTTTGTCATGCATGCAGGGAGAGAGCTAGTCTCGCAGAGCCAGACAGCTGTGTCCACAGTTGTTAAAGTTTCAAGATCCAACACAAAAACACAGAACATGCATGCTACAAAAGGAAGGGAAAAAAAGCAACCTTTATATTATTCAGAACATTTGAGGGAAAATTCTGGGGGCTATGGAGTATGGTAACTGAGCCGCTTCTTCAATAATGCAGTTATGTCACTGCCAGAGTCATTCCAAAATTTCTATCACATACTATAAATTTAGTGGGCTAAGTGGGATCAGAGGTTGGGAACAAGCACATGTGCAACTACAACTGAGACTCTAGGTGACTGACCCCTCATCAACCTGTCACGGTCGACAGTCTCACTACGCACACTGAACGCCCACCTGTGCCAAGCCACCCTTTTCCCAGGCCTCTGCAGCATTTATTGCTGTGTGAATTGCATACCACAAATGATAAACACTGTGGAGGCCTGGGAATGAGACCAGTGCTCTTAACACCCACCCATACTGACTTCATTATTTTTCATCACAAAATTTTTTGGATGCACCATGGGTGATCATATCTATGTGCCGTGAGATGGGAAGCAAAACAATGATTAGATGGCTGAGATGACGTGAATATGGTTAAATAAAGCCAACTGAAGGTGATTAGAATGGTACTGTATTATGATCACTTCGAGTTACTTGCATGTAGATCATGCCATCATAACCTATGTAATAGAAAGGGAGAAAGTGATCTGGTAATCAGCCTCGTACCCAGGCCACGTGGGAGGAGGAAAAGTGGCCTTGTATCCATTGTTTGCAGTGGCGGAGCTAGAAGTTACTAAATGAGGGGCTAAGGGTGCCTTGTGGCCGCGCCGAAATTTTGACATGTTTCGTGTGCTCATAGTGTCTCCATTCCAGTTACCAAAACCATGGTCTGTGAATGCTCTCTCAATGTTAGGCCATGAAGGAAGGGCAAAGTGTTGTTGACATGCAAACAGTATACTTTGTCTGTTGTAGGAGATTATTCTATCCAGGTACGCTCCTGCCCTTCGTCCCCAGTATACCAAGCTGTTTGAAAGCTACGGTACTGCTTACCAAAAAGCCTCTTAGGATAGACGTCAGCTTGTGGTTGACAAGGTTCAAGTGACTTGATCTGTTCCTCTGATGAGGCACCCTGCAGCAGGGTCATTTGGGAGGTCGCGCGAACCGTGTGCGGGCAGTGTGGCGCTGGTTCGGCTTCCTGAACAGGCTGAACTTGAACCAGATTCTTGCCCTTCCTCTCTCACCGATTCTCCCTCTACCCGTCCTACCTTAGAAAAGTAAATACTACTGTTTGAACTAGCTCTCTTCATAATATTGTGAAACACATGCCACATTTTCAGGACCAGAAATAAATTTTTGGAACTAAAACCTGGGGGGACTAAAGCCCATGTGAGCCCCCCGTGGCTCCGCCTCTGATTGTTTGCGCATGCGTGAAAAACCTCAGATTTTTGGGGGGTATTGTATACCATCGTCAATGAACCTGTTAACTTTCTCCGTTACACTACCCTCCGTGAGTCAACCGATTTCTGTCTGAAAGATGCCTGCTACCAACCAGACTGTGGAAATGATGACAAGGAAGTGATGAAGGCATTTCACTTGCAGGAACTATCCACGTGTTTGTCCATTGTAGCAAAACACTATGGCATGCAAGATGATGCAAACTGTTACCATGGAAGTAATGTCTGTTCTTACTTCAAAACCACCCAATCATGTGTCATCAAGCGTATGACCCTACACTGTGGCCTTCCTGCAGGTAAACTAAAATTTGCTAGAATCTTAGTGCAGCAGGTTATCGAGGGAACTTCACACATGCACGAGTAATAGATACTAGGACACTTTCCTCCTCCCACATGACTTGGGTACGACGCTTATCGGTAATTCTATGAGACGGTAGGAGGTAAGGCTAAAAAACACACTAACTTACTTGAGCTGCTCCAACTGAGCAATGACATCTCCCTTGCGATAGATCTTGGTCAGCTGTGTGAACGAGAAAGAGCATAAAGCCACTGCCAAAACAAAACCTCCCTGAAGATGTGATTCACAGCCCCATGAATTGGATTACAGACTGTAATGGAGATGAGTGTACCTGCTCAGGATCAAGCTGCTCCCCTCTCTCCTGTTTCTCTTCTAAATGCTCAATCTGTGCAAAGTAATTGTGCACTAATACGAGTGTGCGTATCAACACGTGTTGCTACAACTACACTACAAAAAGCCTCTCACCTGTCGCAACATTTTGCGCAACTTTCGCTCCATCCTGTGCAGATCCTCCTCAGTCAACTGCTGCAATAAGAGGTCAAAAGGTCAACCTCTCTACTGGTCAACAACGATTGCTGGATGAGACTTACATGTACTGCTGGATGCACCACTGCAGCAGAGGGCATCTGCATGAAGCCAGGGGGAGGAGGGAGTCTAGAGAAGAACAATTGCAGAAGTAGGTTATAGTCGTGCCTCCAAATTGAATTTCAGGGTTGCCCTGCCCCACTAATCTGGGGACGAATAAAGTAGCTAGGGAAGACATCCACACCAAAAGGCCAGGAGAAATAATAACCTAGGCTCTTTCGCACAGCTTTTGCATGATAGCCAATTAGAGATGCGTCTAATATGCCGGCATAATTTCCGGAATAATCGGTCCGCAAAAGCATAAAGCATAATTCGGGAATAATCGGGCAGTTTTACAGGAATAATGCACGTGTAGTGCTCGTCAAATGGAGTCGTTGACTGCAGGTCCGAGCAGCAGCATAGAATCTAGTGATAGCGGGCCTAGTACTAGTAGTAGTAGTAGCCCAGCAGCTGTCGACAGCTCCAGAAGCGAGCCAGAGGATTCCCAGGAGCCCGGCCAAGAAGTCGACGTTCGAGTCGTTTCATTATTGAGCAGGCTAAAATCGCCTAGGCCTTCTGACTTCGCGCGAAATGTGCTATACGTGTTTGTAATTGTGAGAAAAGGGCATTTTGTGGCGAAAAAACCCCGGGCATAATGGGCACTTTCTTCAGCATAATTGGTACATTTCTTGAGAATTGCTTAAAAGCATAATAGGAGAGAAAAAAAGCATAATAGACTCATCCCTATAGCCAATCCATCAAGTAACAAAAGTTGTTTGGAAGCCTTAGGTGAGACTATTAGAGTACAAGTCAGTGCCAGTGTCCTTACCGTTGCTCAGGCTGTTGGATGAAAGCAGCAGTAGTAGCAGCAGGGGGAGGAGGAAGTCTGTAGGAAGGTAGAGCACTAGGTTCACACATGACTGGTTACTATCCGAGTGAACTAGCACTCACCCTTGAAACTGTCCAGGCTGTGGCTGGAATGAAGAAGACTGGGAGGGGTGAGGTTGGACAGGCACTGGTAGTGGCTGCAGAGCAGGGATTTGCTGGGGAGTGAGCCCCCGTCCAGCTCCTACCATCCTCCCTGGCTTGCTGCCGTCTGAGGAGACCATACCCCTGCCACGGCCCCTTCCTCGGCCCAGAGGATAGGTGCTCTGCCCCTGTCCCTCCTCAGGTCTACTACTGGAGGTCGCCAATGAATACTGGAACACCTGTGTGAATTTGAGTCACCTTTAGATATATACTAGGTGCTCCTTTGTTTTTCCATGTACCAGGTATGAGGCTTATGTACCCAAAACTATCACAGTTGATATTTTAAGTAAGGCAGAGATTTACGCTACTTTGATGTGAATATCAGAGGTCCCATGGTTTTAGTGTGAAGCTTATCCTGTGGCTGCGCAGAGTATTTCATCCACAGTGGCCACCTTGGCAAGAAGGGATGTGTACAATTTTACACTATTAATGACATCATTCCCCTTATAATGGGCAGGAGGCAGGGTGATTGATGTACCCTGACACTGTTTTTTACCCACCCTGCTTCCATTACACTCTATTATAAGGGGAATGATGTCATTAATAGTGTAATAGGGGAATGATGTCATTAATAGTGTAATTTTATCCATACACGGCAAGAAGAATGTATATGTCTTACATAGCCAGTATACTATAAACAAGGTATATACACGCATTTGCCCCCTCCCCCCTCTCACCCAATGTCCTGCTTTCATTCTAAGCTTTATCACAGCCAAGGTTACAAGCTTTGTTGCCAAACGCCTAAGCATGAGACATAATTGTGCGAGTGCGGTGGGCGCTAGTGGGGTCTTAGTCTGAGGTTGTGCTTGTATGTATGTCTGTCCGTAATGGGTTTACGATTGAAATATACGGGTCTACACATAGTTTACATACCTTTCTGACACGTGCCGCCCAAATGTACGGGTTTACGCATAGTTTACGTACCTTTTGGGTGTGTGCCGCTTATGGTGCCATTCGATGGAGGACTCGGAGGATAGAAGACGACGGCAGGCTAGAGAACGCGTCCAGAAAAATAGAAGACGGTTAACTGCTCAACAAAGGGATGAAAGATGACAAGATAACAGCGACAGGAGATGACTTGCGCGTCAGCACCTGAGCGATTCACTTCGCTCGCTAACCCATTAACAGCATAGGTGGAGGACAGCACGGCATCGCAGTAGGGAGACTCCAGAGCAGAGGTACCAAACCTGAATCATCTTGACCACGCTTTGCCATTTCGTCCGATCGACAACTTTCCATGTGCTCGGCGTGAGGCACATGATGCGCATGTGTATACCTAGTTATACTAATATAAGTGGGTTGTCCGAATGTGGATGATTTGTGTCATCAAATTTTGGATGTTTATTTAATGAGTACATTAACATCCAAATATGGATGATTTGTGTCATCATGTTTATTTAATGAGGCACAATCTCTTCCGAATGTGGATGATTTGTGTCATCATATTTTGGATGTTTATTTAATGAGTACATTAACATCCAAATATGGATGATTTGTGTCATCATGTTTTGAATGTTTATTTAATGAGCACAATCTCTTCCGAATGTGGATGATTTGTGTCATTAAAATTTTTTGGATGTTTATTAATTTTAATGAGTACATTAACATCCAAAGAAAGAATAAGTTACAATGTAACCGCAAGCAAGAATATATGCAGCAAGTACAGTATATAACATAACATGTTCTATACATGCAGACGCGAGATGTCAAGTTTGTCTATTTTGTTCTCTATTCTTGATTGCCAGAAATAAAGAAACATGAAAAGAAAAGTTTGCTGGCTTCATATAGGTCAGCTGGCTCTGCATCTGCTTTAGCCCCGCATTTGCCTGTTCATTTGCGAGTTGATGACTCTTGTCTCAATTTTCTTGTAGCTGTCAAGGCAATACCCCTTCCTTGGAGCATCCAATATGTCCACGCCAGTGGAACCTGTCAACTAGGAACAGGGTGTTCTGAAAGAATATTGGTTCCCTGTTGAGGCAGTAGGCATGCAGCTTGCAGCAGTTGTCATAGATGATCATCTTTGGAGCTGTCTGAAAACGGGTCTTGAAGATTGAGAATGGTGTTTTGGAGATTAAACACGCAAAATTTGATGACACAAATCATCCACATTCGGATGAGATTGTGTTCATCAAATAAACATCCAAAATTTGATGACACAAATCATCCACATTCGGATGCTAATGTACTCATTAAATAAACATCCAAAAATATGATGACACCATTTGGATGATTTTAGTTCACTGAGTTCCTATGTAGGGAACAACCACCATGAATCATCCAAAATTGGATGACTTTTAACAAAACATCCAATTTTGGATGAAACAGAGAGGTCAAAAATCATCCACTTTTGAATGTTGACCATACCTGAGCCGGACTACTATGGCTACATGTAAGCTTCATAGTCAAACCATGAGCTAGCAGGGGGATCCCTGCTATGTATGAGCGGTCATGCCAGGTGCGTACCTGAAGCCAGCGTATGCATCCTGCTGTCTCACTCACAGTCTGCCTTGTCACACGATCGTCAGACTTGTACCATAGTTCAGAAAGTAAGTTGCCGTGTGTGCTGCCAATGCATTCAACTTGAATAGTCTTCGCTCTCGCTCTCTTTCACACCGACCCTGCAGTCTGGCAGTAGCCCTTCACGTTCGTTCTCACGGCTTAGCTAAAGTACATGTCGTCGTGGACACTCAATTATTTGAATGCGCTCATTTAAAATTTACGGCAAGTGGTCAGTCCACATATAAACATCAAGATATATTGTAGTTCTGGAGCTGCGCCATGTTATCAACGAGAGAAGCCAAGACACACAACACATGGCAGGCAAGCGTCCTCTGTAAAGGCTACGTATTATTACATAACTTCATAGAGCCTTTCTCTGTTTCTTCTTTCGCTCTGTAGAGCTTGGTTAGCCTTACCTGATGCCTTAATCTTTGGAGAAAGTTGCCATCATAAATTTGGAATATATTGTGTCAATTAAGTGTGAACTTTTCATTTGGAACTATTTTTCCTTTCACTTGATCAACAGTAAAGGAGTGGTAATGGCTAGCATATGCTTCCAATTAACACATACTTTTAACAAATGAGGTGCTGAATAGCTGATAATAGGGGGTTCCACACACACACACAAACACACACACACACACACAAACACACACACACACACAAACACACACACACACACACACACACACACACACACACACACACACACACCTGTGACCCAAATGTTCCCATCTTCGGCATTCTGGGGTTGGGTGGCTCCGACACACGCTCTCTTGCTGGCGGTTTCTCCTCCCTCTCCTTCCTGTAAGAGCATAGTGTAACACAGCACAACGTATAATACCCAGCACTTGGTAAGATGGTGTAACATACAATACCAAGCACTTGGTAAGATGGTGTAATGCAGTTAACTTACAACACCCAGCACTCTGTAACACAATGTAACACTGTGTAACATACAACACCCATCACTTTGGCATAGCATACCGGTTTGTGGCACTTCTAGGGTTTCCACTAGAAGGAACAGAGTACAGTGTATCCCGAATTTGTGGTGGCAACACCAGCACATCTGCACGTGTGTGTGTGTGTTGTGTGGAGGGAGGGGGAGGAGTGTATGTATGGAGGGTGAAGTGGAGTATATCTTCCTCTCTTACTGTCAGTGTCCCAGTCCTCAGTGGATTGAGGTACCAGCCAGTCAGCATCATATGGTGGGATGGAGGTATTCCCCTTCAAACGACACCCTTCAGTATCCTGCTGCCCTACAGAAAAGAAACACACACATGTGTATGTGGTTGTCACTACCAACATCAGCTTTGATCAAAGGAAAGTTAGGGTTCCAAGTGAGCTCTAAAACACATGGCTACAAAACATCAATACTCTGATCAAGTACCGTAGTTTGAGAATATTTTGCGTTACAAAATTTTCAGGTGTTAATTTTTTGTACAAATAGACATACGATACGAGATAAAGGCCATTGGGATCGGGAAGACCATTTTTGGGTTTCAAATAGTTCAGAATCAACATCGCTTCTTGCTTGTTCGCTCTTGATCGTGTTATTTTCGGACTGTAAAATCTTTAATTATCGCTGTAGAAAATATTCCGAGAGTTTAATTTCATTTCTAAGTGTACGAAAATATTCCAACACTGAAAATTTCCCCAACTACGGTAGGTGAGGAGGTAGGAATTAAGGAGCCCTGGACTGTGGTGTAACAAAGACCTGGTGTGGTCATGGATGATGGTAACTGTAATTTGGTCTCTGAAGAGAAATATTTGGGCTTAATAGCAAATGCAAAGGATCTGTAATAATTGGAATGTCACTTACGTTGCAGTACTTCAGCGTCAAGTTTGGCCTGGTAATAGAGAATGCATTGCAACCATAACACTAAGTTGTGACATGTCTCTCACTCACTCATTCAACACACACACACACACACCCTATCTGGACAGTCCTTAATGTGGTACTCAAACTCTGGAGAAGGAATGACGTGACGAGCATTGAACGGACAAGTCTTGTAATCCTTCACACAGTAATTCTGAGGAGGAAAAAAAAAGAAAAAGTTTCATCTCTAGCTTGAAGCCCTTTCAGCCAAAGGCTGGTCTCCCAAGAGGAGAGGCGGGAACTTCACCTGGCAATCATGACAGGTGGCCTAAAAAGAGGCACTTGTAAGGGTTCAACGGCGAGGCTAGACTAGACATACGCTTCTACACAAGAAACACACTGGAGAGAGAGACCGAACACTAACCTTTCTGCATTTTATGAGGTGATACTGCATCCTCTTCCTGGCCACCCTGTGCACCGGGTCGTATGGGCACACGACAAGCTCCTCTGGGTCCATAACTAGTCTCTCCACCAGAATGACTGCAGGGATCTTACTGGAACAAGCCTTCTTGTTCTCCTGGCTGCCCTTCTTACTGTACCAGCTGTACCGAGCCGGTGGGTGAACTCACCCTGCAGTTCGCGTCACTCGTTTTCCGCACACGTCCGCGCAGGTCCGGATATGACATAAGGTATCCGTGTCATCATTCTGCATTTCCGCGCACTACTATTAGCCTCGTTCCCAGGCTAGCCTGGGAACGAGGCTATACCACTAAAGTATGCTGTCCTCATTTCTCAACAGACACGGACACAGAGACCTAATTGTAAGTATTATACTGCTGTGCAGAGAGTTTCAGACCTTGCACACATGTTCTAAATTTTATTTTCCACCATAGAGAGCTATGCACCGTGCAAACACATGCACGTGCAGCTTGTATTATTTTATGTCATTTGATGTAGGGCAAGTTTGTCCTCCTCTCTGATGCTGTCTCAGATGGGGGATTTCTTCTGCACCACTTCCTGACCCAGGCACTGAAAGGTGGGTAATTGATATGTGTAGACGCCTAGATCTACTTGTTTCTCAAGAAGATGATACAGCAGGCGTGTGGGTGGAATAACTTGGAAAGTAGGTAGGTAGGTAGGTAGGTAGGTAGGTAGGTAGGTAGGTAGGTAGGTAGGTAGGTAGGTAAAATGTTATTTTACAACAGGAAATGCTGTATCTGCATACGGATTGCAGGTTTTCATACAGGTCCTGATAACGTTTTCTGTTTGGGTCTGTAGCAACCCCTATACTGCACAGAAATCGCAAACATATATGTAATGATTTTCTTTCAGATGTTTAGACTGCAGCTCCTCTCTAAACATGCCTTGGAGGCTGTTTGCAACTTTGTGTCTATTAAATTTGCATGCAAACAGAAACACACGATACTATGTAACTACCTGTAGCTTTCATGTACAAACTCCACATTTTCAGAGCAGTGTAGAAGACCACCTAACATCTGTAACACTAATTCAGTGTGCAGTGTGCTGTTGTCAGAAGTCTAGAGCTGTCTGATAAATGTAATTTTGATTGAGTAGTGAATACAAGATGCCTGCAGTTCAATTCTCAGACTACTTACTCTGCGTGTTGAGAAAAAAAAAACACATCAAAACACATAACTATGAGTTCCGGAGTTCTTCTTGCTCGACCAGCAAGCTAGCCATTTTGCATGTGTCATCAAAGCCCCGTTAGGGCCGACTGAAGTGTAACTGGTTTTGTTTCCTCAGACGGCCACCTGACGTACCTAGTGTCATTTGCTCAGTCCTTCACCCACTACAGTTCGGTGGCAGCAAAACTGGTATGCAGATAGTGACCGTCATAGATTTCATTCTCATCATCTCGTGCATGAAAGGCTGGGAATGCATTTGTGACATTTGTGTAGGGCCAGCCTCATTTCCCATGCATGGGAGCCTGGGAATGATGTAGGGCCAGCCTCATTTCCCATGCATGGGAGCCTGGGAATGAGGCTAGCATTGTCCCCCACGCATGGGAACCTGGGAATGATGTAGGGCCAGCCTCATTTCCCATGCATGGGAGCCTGGGAATGAGGCTAGCATTGTCCCCCATGCATGGGAGCTTAGGAATGATGGAGTCTAACGTAGGGCCAGCCTCATTTCCCTACATGAGAACCTGGGAATGCGTTTGTGTAGTGTTAGCCCCGTGCCCATATGGTGTATGTTCATTGATGGTTGCTTGCTCTTCTTAGGGTGTAAATTTGACCAAGTTACAGCAAAAAGGAGAGTTTGTCTTTGTCGACTGCATGACAAAATTGCTTTCTCACTTATGGGAGGAGAAGGAAGAACATGCTAAGAGCACGCAGGACAGAAGTGACGATGTTTCAAAGCTAACATTCTCTATAGACAGGTGTGTTTTAACCTCCATGTTAGACTGTGTCTGCTCACTTCCTTTCCCCTCCCTTCTCTTCCATGTTTCACTTCCCCTTCCCCCTTCTTCCCTCTCTTCCCCTCCTCCTCCTCTTCTTCTTCCTCTCTCCTTCTCCTTCTATCCCCCCCTCCTCCTCCTCCTCCTTCTCCTCTCTTCCACTTCTCTGTCCATCTCCAGAGACTTCTCTCTGTGTGGACTGTACCAGCTGTTGCGTGACTCAGCTACCAGTCTCAGACAGGACAGACCAGTTTGTCTCATCATTGATGACATCAGTGTGCTTCTGAGTGTTGGTATGGGTGTGGCAGAGGTTGTGAGCCTCGTACATTACTGTCAGCAGCTGCTCTGCTCTCCTGATGGATTGTGCAAGGTACTCATGCTAGTTAATTAATTGATTGGAGGGGTTTACTCTCAAAGTTGGGAAACTTGGGTCAATGTTTACCTTTCACATGTACGCCCACACACACACACACACACACACACACACACACACACACACAGGGTGAGGGTTATTTGGTGACAATGGTGCATTGTGAGGGTGGTGATGGCAGTGAGGGGGAGGAGGTGGTGCGAACACACCTTCTCCATCGTTCACACCTCACACTTCATGTAGAAGGACTCCTGACTGGCTACTCCAAAGAGGTTCATGGGGAGGTATGTAACTTAGCAACTCAGACAAGCAAAAGTTATAAAAAGAAATTTAGATGTTATGAGGTGAAAATAGAGGAAAGTGAAAAGGCAGGCAGTCGCTGGGAGTCGAACTCAGACAAGCAAAAGTTGAGGCGAAAAGAGAGGAAAGTGAAAAGGCAGGCAGTCGCCGGGAGTCGAACTCAGGACAACCACCAGCCCACACAATCCTCTATATGTACTGCACAGGTGGTGCTCAATGCCTCAGTCACACACCTGGCAGCCACTCAGTATGTGCCGTCAGAACTCCGTTAGGGGTTGACCTATTTAATTACTTTCCTCTATTTTTGCCTCATAACATCTAAATTCCTTTATTTCCAGCGTGAGGCAAGATGCTCTGAGCAAAAGTTGGTTGTGTAGCTAGGAGAGCTAGCCTCATACCAATTAAGAGCACATGATGACATCCATCATTTTTATTCCTCCTCCCACCGCAATAAAATGTCATTAATGTGTGAGCCTGAGTACGAGACTAAAGGAGAACCAGAGATGTGACTGTGTGTCTTGCATACAGTGAAGTGTTATCTTAGCTTGGTAGGCCTAGTCTCAGGCTCCTCCTCCCCCCAGCTTAATTTTGTTGTATACTGTACATTTTTCATCGTATAGTAGGCAGAAGTAGGACACTTAATTGACATCTGGAATAATAATTGTCATGGAGACATGAACATCATATCTTAATTTCTTGGTACACAGCTGACAGCAGAGTGGCGGTCTCCTGAACATCCCTCTCCCTGCCCCCCAAGAAAGCATACCCAGTTCAAACTCAGTGACAGAACAGTGCAGCTGTTCGCTAAAGGAACCTCCAGAGCTGTATTATAGCAGAATGTACTCATTGTATTCATACTTGATGACCACATACATAGCTCTCTGAAACAGGGGAGGTGAGGGTACATATACCAAAAATGAAAGACCTTACTGCGCTTCAGGGTTTAATAGTTGTTGGAGGTGAAGTGGCCTGCACTATGCCTGGTTCTGCGTGGCAATGTTTTTGTTTGAATTTTTGTGCTCTCTACAGAATCCCTTTAAATGCACTTAAGTCTCTCCACATTGAAGCCATGTAGCTATACTTAGAGACATTTTTTAGAGGCTCACCTGCGAGTTTGTGGGATTTTGTATGGAAGTGTGAATTCAACTGAAATCGCTGTAAAAGATGTCTTCCCACCCACCCAAGAATTTTAGCTTTATGGACACATGCAAAATGTGATTATGTTATGTCTGAATGGGGATTTCCCCTGTTTCCCACATGAAACTTTGCAAACATCACAACATTGGTGTAGTACAAAACAAAAGGACATCATGAAAGTGAACCACTGTGCCAGCCAGGTTACTTGCCGCTGAGCAGTTTCTCCAGTCTTTTCTCATACTGAATGATGGCTCTATGGTTGAGAAACAGCAGCTGCCCGTTGGGTAGAAACTGGTGCAAGATGGCCGTCACTTTCTCCGCTTTTAGCATGATCTGTGCAGCAAGTGAACAGAGACAGAATGCCCTGTTACCATGGTAATAATGACGCAGACTGTTTATGGACTACAGTGGAAGCTCAATTAGAGATATCTTGCTAAACGGAATGCTTGAACAAATCCCAAGCTTTCTACATTTATGCCTAGCTATTTTTTCCATACAACAAATGAAGGAAGATGTGTGTGTGTGTGGGGAGGGATGGGGGGGGGGGGTTAGGGTCAGGGGTCAAAGTCCAAGTGCCTATTGTGCAGCACAATACATTACAGCAGAACGTCTCTAATGCAGACACCCTTGGGAGAAAGAAATGTGATTAGTGAGGTGTCCTTGCTTCAAGGAAGGTGACGGAAACTGGGATCAAGTCTAGACTTGAATTGTATTGTCATGCACAAGGAGTACTTTGACCCCTTACCTCTGCGTTCTTTTGCTCGTATGATGTGACATGTTCCTGGATAAGTCTTGTGAGAGTGGAGAGGATGGACTCAGCCTGTAGACGGTTCTCATCCAGTTCACACACAAACACATGCGCACAGCTGCACCAAGAGAAGTAGAATAGGAATGAAGGTAACTGGAGAACTCCACAAGAGCCTGCTACACTGTAAGAGCCTGCTACAATGTGAGAGCCTGCTGCATTGTAAGAACCTGCTACAATGTAAGAGCCCGCTGCAATGTAAGAGCCCGCTACAATGTGAGAGCCTGCTACACTGTGAGAGCCTGCTACACTGTGAGAGCCTGCTACACTGTGAGAGCCTGCTACAATGTGAGAGGCTGCTGCATTGTAAGAACCTGCTACAATGTAAGAGCCTGCTACAATGTAAGAGC